>JANAVB010039309.1:0-145000 GCA_029216955.1 Iris pallida | reverse complement strand
CAGTTATGTGGTCAATCATTCTGAGATTACGGTGGAACCCAGTTTATCATACGAGGAGCAGTCAGTTGAAATATTGGATACTAGCGAGAAGACGCTTAGAGGGCAGAAGATAGGTTGGTTCGGGTTGCATGAAGAACTATTCCCCTAGATAATCTACTTGGGAACGATAAAGATTCCATGAGGGAGGACTATCTATTCGAGGATTCTGGTAAGATTCTAAAACTAACTTTAGTGCAATAACTTTATAGAGTTATAGTTATAGTTTTAATTTCGAGGACGAAATTTCCTAAGGTGGGTAGATTGTAAGCTCCCTAAATTTTTGGATATTTTTTAATATTAAATTATATTTTATAACAAATTAGACTTTTATATATTTTCTTTATTGTAAATCCTAATGACAATCTCTAGTCCTATTGAGCTACCGGTTGACTTAGCTAGTCCAAACTCAACTCAAATATTCCCATACCTCCACATGGTTCATACCAAACATTATATACTATTGTCCTCTCTACAAAACATCAAACATAATGATATGACATCCAAAACCTAACACTTAACCTACTAGAAAAAATTTCAGCCCTATATACTTTGGACTTGACCCAACCATTAACTCACCACTTAACCACTATAGGTTGGACTTAAGTGTGGTCAACTACACTAAATGGGCATCCCATCCTCCCCACTTATTCATCTTCCATAACCCCCAAGCACCCTTAACCATTCCCTATCCATAACCTACAAAACTCCCAACTATTAACTCTCCACTCAACCCTTCACCTCCCCATTAATGGTTGGCTATATATAGACTTCTCCTCACCTTATTACCTCATAGCATCTGAACAAAACTTCTTCCTAACCCACTTCATAATATTTCTCTTCATATACCATCTCCAAAATCTTTCTCAATTTCCTCCAAACAACCATCTTTCCACCCCTACCCAAAGCTGAATCCGAATTCAACTAGTCTCCACCATTCTGGCCATATCTCTCTCTACAGTAAGTATTTCTCTATCAAATTTAGTATACTTCTTCCTCTCTCTGTTCTTACCATTTTATCTTCACAAACTTTTCATCAAAACTCACTCTAACTCCCTCAAAACAGCCCCTCCATCAGAGGTGTCCAGGCTGAAACTGAATTCGGTGCACTGCTGTTCGCGCACCCTTAGGAGACCCCATGGCAGCAACTAATATCTTGGTAACGTTCGTAACACTCTTCTACAACATCCCACAATGTCCAAAATTCATCTCGTAAAGTTTTATGTATATATTTGCTTGCAACTTCATTATTTTTGTCACCGTAATCATTGATTCTCAAAATATAACTTGTATATATTTATGTCCTATTTGTCCTACTGAAATTCGATGGTTAAGAATCTTAAATTCTATGGTAATATATTCTGAATATTATTTATAAGTTTATTAATTTCAGAATATAAAGTGTTATATTTTCAAGATTTCATCTAGTCCGAATCAACCGAAATTGGACAACCTAGTGAGATTACTTGAATGTGCTAACTGGCTAGCTTAACTTTAGTATATAAATAAATATGATTTGTTTGAATTATTTTCAAATATTATTTCAGAATTAAAATATTAATTTTTCTATTATAATTGGTTCCAAGTAAATGGGTATGTTGGCCATATTGTGTCATTAATTAGACATACTAACTAGATAATTATTTCTTGTATATATTATCATAAAATAATGTTTATAAATAGTTTTAATTTATATTCAGAATATAAATTAGTATATTTTATATATTAAATGATTTATTTTTACATAAGTTGGCAACTTTGCATGCACAAACTAGTTGTCAAGTTGCTAAAACACCTAGTCGATATGCAACGAAACATTGTATATGCAACGACAAATATTTTAGTATTCTTTTACTAAATAAATATAAATTCCAGAAATTAATTCGTATTAATTTCAGTCTTATTTGTCATCTACAAGCGTGTTTGAGAGGCTACATCCATGTTCGAATTATCGTTTAGCGTCGTCGTGAATTTGGGACATCGTGTCGTATCTACGTATGTTTAGGATTACAGTATTGGAATCATATAAATGCCTAAATATACGTGTGATAACATGATGTTCGAGATCCATACGACATAATAGAAAGTAGCATGGTACGTGGTTATTAGCACGTTGTCGAAGGCCACACAACTGTTGGATCGTTGGCATAAAATTCACCATACTAGTTGACGTTGTGCAAATGATCACATTCTTTTTTTATTAATTGAATTAGATTGTGCATTGATTAGAATATGTTATAATAGGACAACTTGGATTCGCTGTACCTCCAACTGAAGACATCAGTCAGGCGACACCGCAGCAGGCAGCAGGCAACAGGCAAGTGTACATTGCCATCATGTATCTCAGTTCTTGCTCTATTTATTAGTATTTAGTTACTATAGCTATTTGATAGGATTGGCGTGTGTGTGTCTAGCTTAGGGCCGTGAGACGATACTTAGTGTCTGAATAAGGTTCGGGTGCCGATATCCTCCGCGGAGTCGGGTATCGTCAGTTAGAGAGTTGTTACCACGAACCCATGATACGTGCTTGTATCCTGAGCACGACAAACCGTAGGACACTTGACACTATTACATGTTACAGAATCGTTCTTGAGGTATTCATGGTGATTCTGTGTAGGCTTATAGGATACATGATATGAGATAGGTATATAACATATATATTATTATGACTCCTTGCATTAGTTAGAGGTCATGATCTTGCGTGTCATGGACATGAGACGTCATGGACATAAGACGTGAGGTTACATTGGGAGGGGAGAGTCTTCATCGTGCTCTGGGCATATTCTATATACATGAGTACTGGACTTTGGGTTCTCTATACGGAATCTAAAGTGCATATATCTACATATACTATCCTTTATTGGGTTCCCCCACACGGAGCCTAGAGGGTACTGTCTAGCATACGGATGAGTTCGTGAGTACCAGCCTCGGGTATGATACCATACTCTCATTTGCATATCACTTAGATGGTTACAGTAGTTTATCATTGAGTATGTGGCATTATACTGTTTTACTTTTGGCATATTGTTTCTTGTACCTTGTTATGTCCCCTGAGGACCTGGTCCCCTGCCAGTTTTGCAGCTTAAACGGTTGTGGAGCCTGTCTAAAGATGCTGAGGCTAATCGCCTTGATATGCGAGCATTGGTACAAGGTACTTATTTCATTTCTACCGATGTATGTTATTTAATCATATTAGTTACTCATCTGCTGCCATAGTCTAGTTTTTATAGACTCATATTTCTTTCTCGAGTCTATTCGAGTTCCTGTGTTATTGGGCGGCCGACTTTAACACATGTGGCTCTTTCTTGTATTTTATTTCATTATGGATTGAGACAAATATATAGTTTTATTATGTAGATTGTGTCCATTATAAAACAGCTTATGCGTATTCGAGTCGGACAAGAGTCTGGTCTAATGCGCAGCTGGCATGTTACGTATTCCTAGTCCTACGTATTTTGGGACTGGAGCGTTACATGTTTTTGTGGTGGCCCATACAGGTCAGAATATATCATTTCGGTTAAGTTACTCTGTCTCTTCATAAACTTTTCATCAAAACTCTCTAATATCGAGATGTTACTAACCTAGAGGTAAGGCTTCTAACATGGGCAGAGGTTTCCCCCACGCGTCCATGAAATTTTACGCGAAACAAAGTCTTGTGCGTCGAGTTCTGACACTCGAACAGCAGGGCATGCACGATGCCGTGCACGGGCCTCGTGCATTCGTGTCCGTGTCCGATTTTGGTTTCGATACTTATAAACTAAATCTAGGACTTCCTTGGAATGTAGTAGATACCCTAATAATCTAACTAAAACCTATTTTAATATGAATTTTATGTCGGGCATGAAGTTCTGAAATTAATTGATTGTATGACACTTTTTGTGTTGTGTGAACCATATATGCATGTGTACCAAAGCAAATTTTGAGACAAACTTAAGAACTCTATAACCTATGTATTAGAATATGTAATATATAATTTTTGACATGATTAATGCAATTTATTGAGTCCAAATACAATATACAAAATTCTGAATTTAGAACATCATTTTGACATGTTGAGTTGGAAATTTTGTGCATTTGAGTTAAGATTTGTGTGTAGTATAATCCTAAACTATACTTATCATATGGAACATATTTTAGCCTTGTTTATTAATTTAAAACCTTTTTAATTACTATTTAATTCTGTTTATATATTGTATGGTTGTAGGCACATGTATGTGACAACGAAATGACAAGTTGAACCTAGAAAAAGACAAGTTTCGTTGTAGGAATTGACCCAAAATTTATGTAGGTTAGTGGCAACCTTTTTACCATGAAAATAACCTTAATAATATTTATTATATTTTTAATTTTTTCGTATATAGTTTGGTACAAGTTTAACTTTGAAATTGTACATACACAACCTAGAAAACCAATATTTGGAGATTGTCGTAGTTTGTGCATTTATTTTAGGTAATTGTGATAAATAAATAATTTATAAGATATTAGGTTCTGTTTTTAAAGAATTAATATTAGAATTATTTAATTTATCAAAGGTTTATACTATAGGTTATAGTTGGGTCATGCATGGAAAAATGTTGAAGTTGTGCAACCAAAGCCTCAACAATTTTTGTGACTAATTGAAGAACCATTTGACCATGTTAATGAAATATGAGAACCCTATGTTTTGGCATGGAAAATATGGTTTTTAAGTCCTAAGAACATCATACAAAATTCTGATTTTAGAATTGGGTTTTAGCTTGTTGTGCCTTGGAACTTGTCGAGTTTAGCTAAATTTTATGTATAGAATTATTATGAAACCATGCCTAAACTAACTATCTATGTTTAGCCTTTGTTTAATGATTAAATTTTAAATACCAAGTTAATTCTATTTATATTATATATATTCTCATGATCATATAGGTGACATCGAACATGTCATTTAGAACCTAGAAGGCCTAGTTTTGCTAGATTATTGAACTCGGAGGTTGTATATAGTTGTGTCAACATTTTCCCTTGTAAGTACCTATTTGAAACATATTTTTTTACATATATAATATTCTGATTTAAAAATGGTTTTAATGTCATATGGGTTTGCACAACTTAGCCTTAAAAAGTATCAATATACAAACAAGACCCACACCTAGTGTTTGTTAGACTTGTGACCTTTGATTTTAGATAAATATGAATAAATAATTATTTATAAAATTTAATTTCTGATTTTAAAATATTAATATTGAATTTTTATAATTCTATTTTAGGGTTTGTCTATAGGTTGTGTTGATAAACTACAGTTTGGATGCCTATGAAAAATATTACACACCCAAGTTAATTCTATTTATATTATATATACCAAAGTTGTTATCTAGGACATACGAGTTAGTTTACTTAATGCATTGTTAGGTTATATTTTTAAAGATAAATACTAAGTTTGATAGGTAGGATGTGACATTATTTTCAAAGGACCTTTAAAATGACCTGATGTCATATTTATGCAAGAAAGACGTAGTAGGAGCAACACTTAGTACCTATGCAGAGGGGAGAGATCTAGTATACATATGTGACTTATTTATTCAATTATTTGAAGTCATGTCGATTAGAGGATCAGAAAGTTAGGTGACTTTCCTTATATAATATTTAATAAATTAGAGCATACCTCTAGCATCTAGCTTTCCTTGTTAGTTGTGTTCGTTATTATGTCATAATAAATATATATAAGTAAATGTACTTTGTGCCTGTATAATAAATTCTAGATTAATAATTAATTTATTAGTATTTTAATTTAGGCTCTCGGAATATTGCTACTTTGGGTTCGTGATCAAATTCACAGCTTTCTTTTTCAGGAACCCAGGTGTCACGCCCCAGAACCAGAATACTGGAGATCGGAGGCGAAACAAAGCCAGCTACGTATATCAGAGTACGCCAATACCCCGAGATACGGTCAAAGCTGTATAGAAGACAAGTGGGTGGACTCTAGCATGCCACTGACGACTCCTAAGGTCGAACAAATCCTATCTCAATCCAATCAACATAAGAAGCAATAAAGAGTAAATCATATATGAGATGGTAAGGCGTCCCAAACACAAGTACATACATAATCATGAGAGCTGACATAATAAAAGATATATCAACTGACTATACAAAAGGTACATAAATGTACAACTAGCAGTTGTCCAGAATATACATCCACGCCGTACTAAGACGGAGGGAACAAAACCCAGAAATAAGGACTAACATATGTCCTTGGCTAATACACCACAAAATGAAAGTGCAAGATAAAGTGGAAAATAAAGGTAACCCACTCGCTAATCCATATCGGTCCTCTGAGTGCGAACCATCCGGAGAAGAAGACGGTAGATCCTCGTGATCAACTATGGAACCTGGCCATGCAAAACCAGTGGGATCAGACCCCAAATAGCAAGTACCACAAGGAAGGCTCGAGGTGAACGACAAAGCCCAACAACAACGCAATAACATAATGATAGAAATAAATAAATATGGGTCAAGACTAGTACGGTACCAATGCACGTATCACGAGAATATAAATGATTGAATGAAAATACTGAACCATATAGCAATAGAGAACAATAAGCCAATTAGCAACAAGGGACTTAGGAACTACTAGAAAGTGGAACCACAACCTTTAAACCAAACAAGGACCAGGGTTGCAGGTATTTTCCCTAGCAGAACATAGTCTCCGGCCGCTGAACGACACAAAGAGCATATAAAGTAACAAACAATCAAAAGTGCACGGCCAATCATTACCTATGGCTTGCTATCATTAACTAGCTAGGGTTATCACAATCCTAATTACTAGTATGCAAGTTAAGGTTTTTCGCAACTACCTGACTGCAGATACCCGGATGTCCAGGGGTACGAGTAGTACATCTATTGCCCAACAAGACTGCTGGCAGATAAAACGTGTCTAGACTTGTAACATGAACAACCATATCAAGTACTTGTAAAAGAAAATATATAACTGACTGTGCCGCAACCCGGCACGACATGTGACTCGATCGCATATCAATACGCGCAAACTTGGTAGGTCATGGAGCCCTTGCCTAGCAGGGTTGAGCCATGCCTCATGGGGCCCTTGGAGCTCGGGGTTGGTAGTGCGAATTTTCTCCTACAATGATCTACTTAAATTTACTAGTCATTTACCTTATCATATTCATGTCAAGTTCTCAAGTCGTGGACACTCAAGAATTTCCTAAGATGACGTATGTTATATACGAGTAATCGTAAGTTATCACTTACAAACATCCATGTACTAAAATCACGTGATATACAGAACAATACTCACACTCGATTATCCAATGCCAAGATGCAATAGATTAACATTTAACAAGCTATATCCATGGTGTCAAGGAAGAACATGTACTCATATCTCGGGTCTAGAAATCCATAAGAAAATCAAGTCATGAGTGCGCTACTACGAGCCACTATCAAGAATCTGGACATAAAACAATACGTGAACACGAACACATGTCATGTATATATAGTGTACAATCATGTTCTAACTATACAAGGTCATCTAATCATGTTAAGAGTCCATTACAATCGAGAGAATATCAAAAACGGTCAAAACGGGCAAAAATAGCTCAAATCAGCCTAAAACGGCATAAAACAGCATACCGACGGCATACTGCGGCATACCGGCGGTATTCCGGCCTAAAAACAGAAAATTTTAGGTGCAAAAATCGGCATACCGGCGGTATACACCGGCATACGTTTGGTATACCGGTTTTTCAAACAGCAACAAAATTCAAATTTTCGCCAAAACTTGTTTCGGCCATAAAAACTTTGTTTTAAATCGAAATTCAGATTTTCAAAAGTCAAAATTGCATAGAATTAAATTTCCTACAACATGGAAGTATTAGTTTTCATAAATTAAAACATTTGATAGATCAATACCTCAAAATGCTCGAAAATTATATCTAGAAACTCAGGGAAAAGAGAAAATGAATGAAGAGAGAGGGTGGAGAGAATGAAAAGAGAGAAGAGAGAGAAAATAAGAAGGTATATATAAGAGGTGAATTAATCATGACCGTTGGATCGTAATCCTTGTCAAAATATAGATCAATCCTAGCCACTGAAAGAAAACCAATTGTCCATTAGATAATAGAATACATCTACACTATTCACGAAAATATCTAAACACTATTCATCAAAATATCCAAAATACTATTCATGAAAATATAGGAAACACTATTCACAAAAATATTTGAAATTGAAAATATCTAAAATGTGGAAAAATCTGTCCGGGCAGTATGTCGTCGGTATACACCGGTATATTGGCGGTATGCCGGCCAAGAAAAAATCTATAAGTTGAAAAACTTTTAAAGCATTCCAAAAACCAAGAAAATACGAAATACACTACAAAATACGTATCCTTATATAAATACCGATACTGTGAGACGAGTCTCACACCAGGCAAGTATACCTTGCCAATATATACAGTTTATTTATGCATGCTCTTATCTACTTTGTTCATTTTCATGTTGTAAGTTTCTATACTTTGTTTACTTGTCTACGCGCTTGTCTATGCTCATTGTAAATGATCATTATACTTGTACTCATTTTCATTTATCACTTGTATAGTTCATCGTATTGAGTACGAGCTTGATTCGATTTGACTTGACTCGACTTGATCATTTGACTTGATTCGTCTTGATCATTTGACTTGATTCGACTTGACTTAACCCTTATTCGATACTAGGGTTGGCTATTTGACCACTCTCGACTCGAAAGTATCACGCAGGTACTACAATAGAGATTTATTGTAGATAGAGAGCTCCACACAGGACTACTCTCTATAGGACCGTAGGTACCACACAAGGCTGCGGTCATATGATTCCTTTATTAGCCACCCTTAGCATCACAGTACTATGACATGTCATTATCTGTCTCTTATTACCTTACCATGTACTTATATTGTTCATGTTGTTGTTTCATAAAGTTTCGTTTATGTCTATTTCGTGCATATCACATAAAATGTACTGTAGGCTTGTATATTATGTATCTTGCTATGTCCCTCAATGGACCTGGTGATTTCTCTAGGTTTCTCCAGGTTTTAATGAGCTACTATTGTAGATAGGAGGATAGTTGGTGATACTTTCTCCACGGTTTCAGGTATATAATTAGTATATATGTTCATTATACTCATCATATATTATATTTATCTTTTACTACTTTATTCTGCTGATATGGCCTAGTTTTTCAAGCTTTATTCTTTTATATGAGCTTGTTCAGACGATTATAATAGAGTTTGGTCCACTTTATTATATATTGTCTATTCTTGTTTGCTTGTAGGATCCGGTGTGTTAGTGCCTGACCAACATTAATGCACTTAGTCTTAAGGAATATTTATTTTTAGTGGATTGAGATGTAGAATTATCATAGTGACATAGCGATATAACTACCTAACAAGATAACGTAAACGTATTCGAGCTGGACTGGAGTCCACTTGATACGTAGCTAGCATATTTACGTATCCTAGTTCTATGTATTTTGGGACTGGGGCTATACACACACACATATATATATATATAAATATATATATTTATATATATATATATATATATATATATATATATATATATATATATATATATATATATATATATATATATATATATATATTTATATATATAGACACATATACTCACCACCATCTATTCACCACATAAAGATATACACACACATACATACATAAATATATATATATATATATATATATATATATATATATAGATATATATATATATATATATATATCAAAAATATATATATATATATATATATATATATATATATATATATATATATATATATATATCAAGCTATATGTATATAACTCAAAAAAAAAATTTAATAACACATTCCTCACATAGACACATCTATATGTATAGATGATTAGACGCACTCAACAGACACACAGACACACACACACATATATATATATATATATATATATATATATATATATATATATATATACAAATATATATATATATATATATATATATATATATATATATATATATATTTTTATATATATATATACACACACATAGACACATATATAGACCACACACATGTATACTTAATCCATTAGTGCGTATCATGAGATACCATGACACCACATGTAAGCTCCCTAAATTTTTGGATATTTTTTAATATTAAATTATATTTTATAACAAATTAGACTTTTATATATTTTCTTTATTGTAAATCCTAATGACAATCTCTAGTCCTATTGAGCTACCGGTTGACTTAGTTGGTCCAAACTCAACTCAAATATTCCCATACCTCCACATGGTTCATACCAAACATTATATACTATTGTCCTCTCTACAAAATATCAAACATAATGATATGACATCCAAAACCTAACACTTAACCTACTAGAAATAATTCCAGCCCTATATACTTTGGACTTGACCCAACCATTAACTCACCACTTAACCACTATAGGTTGGACTTAAGTGTGGTCAACTACACTAAATGGGCATCCCATCCTCCCCACTTATTCATCTTCCATAACCCCCAAGCACCCTTAACCATTCCCTTTCCATAACCTACAAAACTCCCAACCATTAACTCTCCACTCAACCCTTCACCTCCCCCTTAATGGTTGGCTATATATAGACTTCTCCTCACCTTATTACCTCATAGCATCTGAACAAAACTTCTTCCTAACCACCTTCATAATATTTTCTCTTCACATACCATCTCCAAAATCTTTCTCAATTTTCCTCCAAACAACCATCTTTCCACCCCTACCCAAAGCTGAATCCGAATTCAACTAGTCTCCACCATTCCGGCCATATCTCTCTCTACATTAAGTATTTCTCTCTCAAATTTAGTATACTTCTTCCTCTCTCTATTCTTACCATTTGCTCTTCACAAACTTTTTATCAAAACTCACTCTAACTCCCTCAAAACAGCCCCTCCATCAGAGGTGTCCAGGCTGAAACTGAATTCGGTGCACTGCTGTTCACTCACCCTTAGGAGACCCCATGGCAGCAACTAATCTCTTGGTAACGTTCCTAACACTCTTCTACAACATCCCACTATGTCCAAAATTCATCTCGTAAAGTTTTATGTATATATTTGCTTGCAACTTCATTATTTTTGTCACTGTAATCATTGATTCTCAAAATAGAACTTGTATATATTTATGTCCTATTTGTCCTACTGAAATTCGATGGTTAAGAATCTTAAATTCTATGGTAATATATTCTGAATATTATTTATAAGTTTATTAATTTCAGAATATAAAGTGTTATATTTTCAAGATTTCATCTAATCCGAATTAACCGAAATTGGACAACCTAGTGAGATTACTTGAATGTGCTAACTGGCTAGCTTAACTTTAGTATATAAAATAAATATGATTTGTTTGAATTATTTTCAAATATTATTTCAGAATTAAAATATTAATTTTTCTATTATAATTGGTTCCAAGTAAATGGGTATGTTGGCCATATTGTGTCATTAATTAGACATACTAACTAGATAATTATTTCTTGTATATATTATCATAAAATAATGTTTATAAATAGTTTTAATTTATATTCAGAATATAAATTAGTATATTTTATATATTAAATGATTTATTTTTACATAAGTTGGCAACTTTGCATGCACAAACTAGTTGTCAAGTTGCTAAAACACCTAGTCGATATGCAACGAAACATTGTATATGCAACGACAAATATTTTAGGATTCTTTTACTAAATAAATATAAATTCCAGAAATTAATTCGTATTAATTTCAGTCTTATTTGTCATCTACAAGCGTGTTTGAGAGGCTACATCCATGTTCGAATTATCGTTTAGCGTTGTCGTGAATTTGGGACATCGTGTCGTATCTACGTATGTTTAGGATTACAGTATTGGAATCATATAAATGCCTAAATATACGTGTGATAACATGATGTTCGAGATCCATACGACATAATAGAAAGTAGCATGGTACGTGGTTATTAGCACGTTGTCGAAGGCCACACAACTGTTGGATCGTTGGCATGAAAGGCACCATACTAGTTGACGTTGTGCAAATGATCACATTCTTTTTTTATTAATTGAATTAGATTGTGCATTGATTAGAATATGTTATAATAGGACAACTTGGATCCGCTGTACCTCCAACTGAAGACATCAGTCAGGCGACACCGCAGCAGGCAGTAGGCAACAGGCAAGTGTACCTTGCCATCATGTATCTCAGTTCTTGCTCTATTTATTAGTATTTAGTTACTATAGCTATTTGATAGGATTGGCGTGTGTGTGTCTAGGTTAGGGCCGTGAGACGATACTTAGTGTCTAAATAAGGTTCGGGTGCCGATATCCTCCGCGGAGTCGGGTATCGTCAGTTAGAGAGTTGTTACCACGAACCCATGATACGTGCTTGTCTCCTGAGCACGACAGACCGTAGGACACTTGACACTATTACATGTAACAGAATCATTCTTGAGGTATTCATGGTGATTCTGTGTAGGCTTATAGGATACATGATATGAGATAGGTATATAACATATATATTATTATGACTCCTTGCATTAGTTAGAGGTCATGATCTTGCGTGTCATGGACATGAGACGTCGTGGACATGAGACGTGAGGTTACATTGGGAGGGGAGAGTCTTCATCGTGCTCTGGGCATATTCTATATACATGAGTACTGGACTTTGGGTTCTCTATACGGAATCTAAAGTGCATATATCTACATATACTATCCTTTATTGGGTTCCCCCACACGGAGCCTAGAGGGTACTGTCTAGCATACGGATGAGTCCGTGAGTACCAGCCCGGGGTACGATACCATACTCTCATCTGCATATCACTTAGATGGTTACAATAGTTTATCATTGAGTATGTGGCATTATACTGTTTTACTTTTGGCATATTGTTTCTTGTACCTTGTTATGTCCCCTGAGGACCTGTTCCCCTGCCAGTTTTGCAGCTTAAACGGTTGTGGAGCCTGTCTAAAGATGCTGAGGCTAATCGCCTTGATATGCGAGCATTGGTACAAGGTACTTATTTCATTTCTCCCGAGGTATGTTATTTAATCATATTAGTTACTCATCTGCTGCCATAGTCTAGTTTTTATAGACTCATATTTCTTTCTCGAGTCTATTCGAGTTCCTGTGTTATTGGGCGGCCGACTTTAACACATGTGGCTCTTTCTTGTATTTTATTTCATTATGGATTGAGACAAATATATAGATTTATTATGTAGATTGTGTCCATTATAAAACAGCTTATGCGTATTCGAGTCGGACAAGAGTCTGGTCGAATGCGCAGCTGGCATGTTACGTATTCCTAGTCCTACGTATTTTGGGACTGGAGCGTTACATGTTTTTGTGGTGGCCCATGCAGGTCAGAATATATCGTTTCGGTTAAGTTACTCTGCCGAACGAGCCTGCAGTAGGATATTGTAATAGGATCTCAATCCACAATTGCTTTGAAAATCCTTTTTGTTTTATCCTCGCCTTTGGAACTCATAATTGAAGTCAATCATCCTTCTTGAACTCCTTGTCTTGGACTCTCGTCTATTCCTATTTCGGAAGGACGAATACTTGTGCTTGATGAACTAATTGGATTATGTTCTAGCATAGCCTATAAGGTATTGATAGTGTGTTTTATAAAGGGAACTAGTTATCTACGGTGGTAAGGGTTTGGATAGACATATCACTTAGATTGACCGAGTAAATCGGACTAACAATCTAGAATTGTTATTGGCTAGTTAAACCTAATGAGAGACTCTATGTGAAATTGACTACAACCATTCACCTATGGTGGATGGAGACAGATTAGAATACCTTTGTTATATAGAAATAGGGTAGAGGTATAGCACAGTTTAATTAGGATTAGTAAGGAAGGCAAGTTATGTTTCTCTATCCTAAATATTGAGTGGTTGGAAGACTATGAAGTAGAATTTTAGAGTTAGATACAGTTTCCTAACTAGAATATGATCACCCACATGAAAGACTATAGTTGAAAGAATTCGAAAGTCTTGATATGAAAAGGATGAGGTACAGTAGATAGATATGAATCCTTATAGACATTGTATGGTTGCAAAAGTTTTTTTTATTCATTTGAAGGATATAGAAGTTATGATAGTATGCATATGTAGAAAATAAAGTTATCTTGGACAGTGACCTGAAGGATCTTCACTATGGAGATTCCTATCGAAGGAGTGAGTCAAAATGATGCTTGTTGATAGGTTGTGCCATGGTGTGGATCTAAGAATATTTGTTGTATAATGGTGAGGACGGTGTTAGACTGGATATACCCCTATATATAGGAGGAATAGCTTGAAAGGACCTATTAACAACGATGACTAGAAGATTAGTCGAAAGGTAAGTGGTTGTTAAGGTATCATATATAAGCTTGTCCACTGCCTAGTAAAGAAGCATAAAAAGATTAAGCATACCTGCAGGCATTGTATGGCTTCCTTTAAATTAAAAGGGTGGGTTGTTAACCATATTAATAAGAAAATTTGATAACCTATATGAAAATGGGAAAAGGTGATTAAGGAATGATTTATCGCAATCCTAACCTCTGTAAATAACACTTGAGAGTAGGATTAGAAATCTTATCTTAAGTAGACAAGAAGTCGTATGCATAATAAAATCCTTCACCGATACAGGTTAGATAGGAACCCAAAAGGACTTATAGTTACAATAATTGTATTGGAATAAAATACACATAGGGTTATAAAGATGAAGGATCATAGGAGCAGCACTATATACAGATTGAAGAACTGCAAAGGATTAAGGATGGTTAGGACCTAGCAAAAAAAAATATTGCTAGGAGTGACGATTGGAGAAAATCTAAGCCACATAAGTGGGTGAACAGGTTGGAATCAAGACATATGACCTCTAAGGTAGTATAAGTTAGAACATAACTTTAAAGATTAGCTAGTCTCATACTTAGAAGATCTTGATAGATACTTTATACTTTAAAATGAGTCAGGGATCATCATCTCTAGGCAGATTGATCATTGAAGCCCAATATCGTTATGTTGACTCGAAGTATAGTTCTCCATCAACCGGTTCAACCACCTGACAAGAGCGAAGGTATTGAGATCAGGACACCATCAGGTGACGATGCGAAAAGAGGATACTCCAAGGACAGCATTCAGATTTTGCCACGACCACTACAAGATTGTTGACACTTTTTGGATCGATGAATGCGCTGCTATAATTACGTGTTTGATGAACAAGGTGTCCCATCAGTACCTGGACTAGTGATGGTAGATTTGATTATATTTTATCGTAGGATAAAAATTATATTGGTAAAATATTTCATAGGTGGGTGATTATCTAAGGTATATACGAGTAGGGTAGAACAACTATGCTAGAAAGACCAACTAAATCTATTTTCTATGAGTTTTAGTTTGATAGAAAATTGCTCTTAGTCGAATGATAGGTATTCCTAAACATGTCCAACTAGATATGATAGATTAGAGACTTTTGGTATGAATAGAATGGTTTGGTAAGCCTTGTATTTAATGCTAAGCTTGTATAGAGCCATTATTCTAAAAAAATGAAGGAGACAGGAATCCAGGATTAGGTAAATAATTAAGGTGGGTAGAATTTCATAGATACTTTCACAAGAAATAAGTTAGAATATAGTTCAGTATAAAGCCTAATCCTAAGAAGCAACCATTAGACCAAATCCTGCTATCTTTTGCCTAAGACAGGGCCTATGATAGAAGAACTAGAGAAATTATTATTAGGATGGCATATGAATAGAGTAAGAATATATGTGTTAGAAAAGACGACCATCTCTATACATGGTAAGACTAGTCTTAAAATGACCGATGGAAGTCCAGGATTATAAGGATGACCAATAGGTTTATGTGACTGTCTAGTTCAGCATCGACCTTTATCCTCAAGTTAGGAATCAATGGGTAGGCATACTTGTAAGGATTGTATAGATTGCTTATGAATAGAAGTGGTGGATCGCTAATTGAACTACTATAGAAGTTAGTGATGTAACCTATAGGAATATAGTATAGATTGGAAGGATTGACAGATTTATGGAGGGATTGTGATTTTTCTATTTCCATGGTTAGTTATAGATAGATATTTAATAGCCAAGTTAGAAGCCTTACCTCTAGGTTAGTAACATCTCGATATTAGAGAGCGTGTTGGAGAAGTGATATTTCGTCTTGCATTACTCTCATCTCTGGAGGGAATGCATGATGTATTTCATGTCTCACACTTGAGGAGGTATGTGACTGACCCCAGTCATATGGTCAATCATTCTGAGATTACGGTGGAACCCAGTTTATCATACGAGGAGCAGTCAGTTGAAATATTGGATACTAGCGAGAAGACGCTTAGAGGGCAGAAGATAGGTTGGTTCGGGTTGCATGGAAGCACTATTCCCCTGGATAATCTACTTGGGAACGATAAAGATTCCATTAGGGAGGACTATCTATTCGAGGATTCTCGTAAGATTCTAAAACTAACTTTAGTGCTATAACTTTATAGAGTTATAGTTATAGTTTTAATTTCGAGGACGAAATTTCCTAAGGTGGGTAGATTGTAAGCTCCCTAAATTTTTGGATATTTTTTAATATTAAATTATATTTTATAACAAATTAGACTTTTATATATTTTCTTTATTGTAAATCCTAATGACAATCTCTAGTCCTATTGAGCTACCGGTTGACTTAGCTGGTCCAAACTCAACTCAAATATTCCCATACCTCCACATGGTTCATACCAAACATTATATACTATTGTCCTCTCTAAAAAACATCAAACATAATGATATGACATCCAAAACCTAACACTTAACCTACTAGAAATAATTCCAGCCCTATATACTTTGGACTTGACCCAACCATTAACTCACCACTTAACCACTATAGGTTGGACTTAAGTGTGGTCAAGTACACTAAATGGGCATCCAATCCTCCCCACTTATTCATCTTCCATAACCCCCAAGCACCCTTAACCATTCCCTATCCATAACCTACAAAACTCCCAACAATTAACTCTCCACTCAACCCTTCACCTCCCCCTTAATGGTTGGCTATATATAGACTTCTCCTCACCTTATTACCTCATAGCATCTGAACGAAACTTCTTCCTAACCCACTTTATAATATTTTCTCTTCAGATACCATCTCCAAAATCTTTCTCAATTTTCCTCCAAACAACCATTTTTCCACCCCTACCCAAAGCTGAATCCGAATTCAACTAGTCTCCACCATTCCGGCCATATCTCTCTCTACAGTAAGTATTTCTCTCTCAAATTTAGTAAAAATCTTCCTCTCTCTGTTCTTACCATTTTCTCTTCACAAACTTTTCATCAACACTCATTCTAACTCCCTCAAAACAGCCCCTCCATCAGAGGTGTCCAGGCTGAAACTGAATTTGGTGTACTGCTGTTCGCTCACCCTTAGGAGACCCCATGGCAGCAACAAATCTCTTGGTAACGTTCCTAACACTCTTCTACAACATCCCACTATGTCCAAAATTCATCTCGTAAAGTTTTATGTATATATTTGCTTGCAACTTCATTATTTTTGTCACCGTAATCATTGATTCTCAAAATAGAACTTGTATATATTTATGTCCTATTTGTCCTACTGAAATTCGATGGTTAAGAATCTTAAATTTTATGGTAATATATTCTGAATATTATTTATAAGTTTATTAATTTCAGAATATAAAGTGTTATATTTTCAAGATTTCATCTAGTCTGAATCAACCGAAATTGGACAACCTAGTGAGATTACTTGAATATGCTAACTGGCTAGCTTAACTTTAGTATATAAAATAAATGTGATTTGTTTGAATTATTTTCAAATATTATTTCAGAATTAAAATATTAATTTTTCTATTATAATTGGTTCCAAGTAAATGGGTATGTTGGCCATATTGTGTCATTAATTAGACATACTAACTAGATAATTATTTTTTGTATATATTATCATAAAATAATGTTTATAAATAGTTTTAATTTATATTCAGAATATAAATTAGTATATTTTATATATTAAATGATTTATTTTTACATAAGTTGGCAACTTTGCATGCACAAACTAGTTGTCAAGTTGCTAAAACACCTAGTCGATATGCAACGAAACATTGTATATGCAACGACAAATATTTTAGTATTCTTTTACTAAATAAATATAAATTCCAGAAATTAATTCATATTAATTTCAATTTTATTTGTCGTCTACAAGCGTGTTTGAGAGGCTACATCCATGTTTGAATTATCGTTTAGCATCGTCGTGAATTTGGGACATCGTGTCTTATCTACGTATGTTTAGGATTACAGTATTGGAATCATATTGTGAGCACCCTGAATTTCGGGTTAATTTTTTTTTTATTTTTTTTATTTTCCTGATTATTTGGTTTTGATAAATATTTATTTTATTTATTTATCTGTAAGTGTACTTTTCCATGCCTTTGATATTTGGAGTATCAGGGATGTTCAACTCTGGAAATCTTCTTCACGAGTTTTGGAGTGGACGCGATTACCTTCATGACGGTATATAGTGTCCCATCCAAACTTGTTCCCTTGTGCTCTTTCTGCTTCGCTGAACTTTGGGTCGGTTTAGACCATTTGATTGTTATTTATTTTCCTACTCTTTTTCTTGATCATTTTCAGCGCGTTACCATGACATTTAAATTGGGAGCGCAAGACCAGTCAGTTTCTTGAAACCAACTCCTCATTGATGATCTACTCGAGACGCTCGTCACCCATGACCTTTGTGTCCCACTCAGACAAGTCAATTTGAGCTCCATTTGATTCTACAACTTTTTCGACACGTGACCCGATTTTATTTCACTCCACGGCGTCACATTCATTTTCCAACTTGATTTGTGGGTCCCCTGCCGACCAAAACCTGTCAGCCCCAACTATGGACATGGCCCACATTGAGCCTACTATCCGTCCGTCACTTGTGTCCTATTTATTGGAATCCCCATGTGCTATTTATTTACACATGATCATCAACGTCTAATTTTAATTCGATTTTGCAACATGTCCGATTTTCACCCAACCCGGTTTGACCGAACCCAGTCCAAGCCCCATATTATCCTCCATCACCACCCTCAGCCTCTTTTCCCTTGAAAAATATTAGGTACTCCCCTACATATTTTTTCTATTTTTTTGGGAATTTCTAATTATTTAATTCCCATAGAATTAACCTATTTTCTCCATTTTAATCCTAGCCATAGGATCTTCCTATTTAATCCCACCCATTGATCTTCCCCATGAAATTTCCTATATTCAGCCAACAATTGTGGCCGGCCCTAAATCCTAGGGAGCACACTTTTTCTCTCTCCCTCTCTCTCTCTTTCATTAATTTCTATACTCTCTCTTTCTTCCTAACCACTTTCCCACAACAACAAAAACTACTACAGCCATGCATCATCTCCCTCTCCTCCCCGAGCATGTAACCCGACCCCCTGGCCGAGCCGACCACCCCCCTACTCCTTCCAGGCCAAGCCGACCTCCCTCCACTCCATCTCCTTCCTCCTCAAGCTCTTTCCAATCTCCTCCTCCATGCAACTCTACCGCCACCACGTTCGACCTCTCCGCACACACAGCGCCTCCACCCTCGTCAGGGTGCACCGCCGCCCGACCCATGTCGAGGCGCGCAGTCCCCCACCGTCGCCTGGCCGGGCCGGCCACCGCAGCAACGCGCAGCGGCCTCGGCAGCAAGCGCGAGCAGCCGCGCGCCCCCCTTGCGCGCGCGCGCGCGAGCTCCGATCTATCGTCGTCGGCCACGCCCGACGTGGCCGTAGCCTCCCCCTAGGCTGGGCGCCCCTCCGGCGACCCCCTGGGTCCGCCCTCTCGTCCTCCAGCGCGACGTATAGGCGATTCGTGCGTTTTGCACGACGTTCCGTCGTGACGCGCGCAAAATGAAGTTCGTTTTGGCGCCCCGTCGCAGCAACTTCGCGTGCGATTTTCCGGAGATCCGACCGTTGGATCGTCAATTTCTTTGCTCCGTCACAATCTCGGTATATTCACCTTTGCTCATGTCAATTTTCGTCCGTTAATTTTAACGTTTGATACATGAAAACCGGCCACCAAGTTGACCGTTTAAATTGTATTAAATTTGGATAGTTTCGCGGGGCCAACTTCGTCAGCTTGTATCTCCTCCACCGCAGCTCCGTTTGGCGTGCTACTAGTTCCGGTGCGAAGCTGGTATAACCCTCTTACTACCCCTCCAGTTTCGTTATATTGTGAGCTTGTTTGATTGGTTGAATTCGACGCCAAAGTTGGCCGTCCGAATTCGTAATTTCCAACTTGTAAAATTCCATTTTTGAACACGGGACTCCAGATTTTATTTCTGACATCACCATTAGACTTGTGGCGTCGTTCTGGCATGTTTTCATATAAAATTTGTTAGATTTGGATAACGTGGGCCCGGGCACGTTTTTCGGTGTAAAGCGGGTCCCACATTCTGGGTCAACGGGACTTTTTGACGCCGGCTCATCGGAATCCAATTCCGGATACACCGATGAGTTCGTATCATCATTCTGGACTCGGTGACATATAATTTGCTAGGTTTTGGTGGACATTGGGTCTGGCACGCATTTCGGTACAAGTCGGATACCAATATCCGTGTCAACGGGTCATTTTGAGATCGGCTCATCAGAATCCAATTCCGGAGATACCGTTGAGTTCGTATCATCATTCTGGACTCGTTGACAGGTATTTTGCTGAGTTTTGAGAACTTTGGCTCCGGCACGTATTTCCGTGCAAACCGGAATTTCAAGTTCTGGTCAACGGGCCAAATTGAGATCGGGTCAACGGAATCAAATTCTGGAGATACCGTTGGGTTCGTATCGACATTCTGGTTGCGTGGACATATAATTTGTTATATTTTATGGACTTGTTTTCTTGCACATTTTTCGGTGCAAAACGGCTCCGACACGGACACCGTTTTGACCCGAAATTACCTTTTTGCCCTTGTGTCCAAATTGGACCGTTGGGTAGGCTATTCTAGCTAATTCGACCATTCTGGACACATTGGCGATGTTCATTTCATCGTCCGACAATGTTTGTTGATAATTTCTCTGAGTTTAACCTTTTTATAATTAATTAATAATTAATTCATATAATGTTCGTATTTCGGGATTAGTACAACGAAACTGAGATCAGCTAATTCCAGTGATCTCACATCGCTGAAATTGACAAGTTGGATACGTGGATCACTATAATAAGATTATCAACCTTACCGATAATCCTCTTATCTCGATTTACGTGTCGTAAGTTTCGACGTACAAATAACGAAGTACACTTATTATTAGACTAGAATTGACCCTGTTTGACCAGAGTTGACCAGTTGACCCAAAGTCAACTATAAGTCACCACTTGACCTAGTTTGACTAGATTATTGACCGTAGTCGACCTAGAGTTAATTTGACTTAGAAGAACCTAGAATAATATAGATGGCTAGTATAGTTTCATTTATTTTTAACTTGAACACCTTGTAACCTGTGTTGCTTTAAATAGGACTCTGTGGCTTCAGTGGGACCTCCTATACTTATCAGCTGTTCAGGTTATCGAGGCGAGTACATTCTCTGATCATTTCATATCTTGCTTAGAATTATTTCCTGCAGTAGATTACTTTACTTGTACTGTCACGACGGTCACACGGATTGGTACTATATGAATCCTTTCTTGAGATGTTATCCTTAGGGAGCATCGGGTACTCTATGTTTGTGCGTTTCACTTACATGGCGTATCACTATGCTTCGTTGATTCTTCGATCACTTGTGACATATACTCTTATGATCACAGAGTCATCCTGGAATCCCTATCCCATTTATGGGTCTACTATGTATCACCTTCGGGGTCCATTACCTTCGGGGTCTATTACCTTCGGGGTCCATTACCTTCGGGGTCTATTACCTTCGGGGTCTATCACCTTCGGGGTCTGAACATAGTATCATAACATAACCTGGCTGGATCCTTGTGTATTGATTGGGGGTACGGGGCAGTAGAAGTGGACATGTGAATAATACACCAGTAGTTTCTTCATTGAATTATTCCGTAGTGTCTTTATTGAATCATCCCAGGCCATTTACATGTTCATGTTTTACTCTGACTCACTAGTCACATGCTAGCTCTTTATGTATAGTAGATATTTCTATTACAGCTCTCCTGTTTACATACTGCTTTTTCCTCAGTACCTGTATCCTACTTTACTGCATGTTATATGTTTTCTAACCTGCTATGATATGTTGAGATGTACTGTGCTCGCTCCAGTCCTGACTGGACCTGTTGATAAATTTTACAGATAGCCTGGAGGTGCCTACTAGCCTAGAGGAGACACAGTAGGGTTTGTTTAGGTAGTTATTTCATTTTGTCTGGAGTTGTATTTACTTTGGGGGATTACTGTATCTTATTTGAGTTTTGAGATGTACTTCTGGGTTCATGTATCTTAGACACTTAGACTTCTATCTCCTATTTTTAGTTTGGATTTCATGTTTTATCTATCCTTATCATGCTCTACCTTAGATGTGATTGAATTTGTATCTGCTATGTCACCCCCATTCGGGGAGTATAAACTGCTTAGCTTTATATTGTTAGATGTTGTGACCTAGGACAGCGTTCTACCGTCGACACTGCGGCGTAGGCTGGGCGTCGTTACGTTCTCGTGCCCTAACTCTAGGGTGCGGGTCATGACACGTTTTTAGTGGTGGCCCATGCAGGTCGAGACTAAAAGTGTAGTGGTATTCGAACTTGAGTACCACTACAGCCTGCACTAGGAATATGATATATTTTTGAAGATACTCAATCACAGTTAGGAACCCTTGAGAGATTCCTGGGACGACCCTGGAGAATCTTATTTTACTTCGATTTGAAAACTCTTTTTTCCCTTGATTTGATTTATCTTTATTTTTTGTTGTTAAATTTAATTTTAAGGGATTATTGTTGAATTTGAGTTTGTATTTATTAATTTTGATGGATGATTGTCGAATTTTGAATTTTGATGATAGCTGTCGCATTCGAGTTTGTATTTTGATGGATTTTGTTCATTTTTGAATTTTGATGTTCGTTAATAAATTTGATTTGATTTTTGAGTATTCATTATTGATTAATTTAATTTTTGGCAAGATGAAATTATATGGGCTAGGTCATCTAAGATTTGGAATCTAGTCTTCTACAGTCATATTAGCCAGCATGGTGAGGACATATAGTTGACTTGGATATATTTCTCGGGTGTGGAAATTTAAGGTTTTCGCAGCCAAGCTAGCGGCACCGCAAAAATATTAAATACCACGATTCTAGACGTATGTGCCTAAGTCGAGGACTCTGTGATTATCGTAGCCTTGCTTACTAGTATGACGAGGATTTAGAGTATCATGATTTTGGATAGACGCATATGATTATCAGATTGTACTTTAAATATTTCGAACATGTTTTCTCTACCTTGTTTTAGTCCTTCAAAAAAAAAAGAGAATTATTAATTGTTTTGTTTTGCTTTGCCTCTCATTATTTAACTTAGGAGTAGCTTTAGCTATTTTCATAAACCTTTGGGTAACTTCTTCCATGAATTTCTTCTTAATTCAACAAATCAATGATTTTGCTAGACTTTATCTTGGGATTGATATTTTAGTTCTGGATTTCAAAATGGTTTCCTCTTTTAAAACGGATAAGCAGCACAGATTTTATTACCATTTCTTTCCTGCCAATATTTTATTTCCATCATTCCTTGTCATATACAACTATCATGATTACATCAATTCCGTCTCGTATCTCGTTCTGTCAGCTGTACTTGAACTCTTGAATCTGCATATCATTTTTATCTGAGAAATGTTGAGGAAGTGACGTAAATCATCTAATATGGAAATAACGTAATTGGTTATCATGTGATAATTTTGTAGGAATCAAAATATTGGATGTCAAAAAAAAATTTTGAGATAGAAATGTGGTAAAGGTTTAGAATGGAATTGAGTGATAAATGTTATCAATTTAGAAACAATTGCAGAAAGTTGGTTATGGATAATTCATGGATGTATTTCAAGACTAATGAGGTTATCAGAGGTCAACCTAATTTTGAGGACTAGAAAATCTTGGTTATTGATTCTGGGGAAACTTTTACTCTGAGACTATGTAGAAATTAGAAATGGAAGGCAGAATTTAATTGTATTTAATGATTATGCGAAGTTGAACAAGATATTGTAAGAGGGTGACTAGAGACAGAGAGAACACAAGAATTTTAAGTTATAGGAATTATTTTAGATGATTGGAGAAAAATTTTACAATTCAAAAAAAAAGGATGATAATTGAATGTGAACGTTGAAGGAATATGAAGGTTGAATTATAAACGAGAATAAAATTGGTATGACATAGTGGTATTGGAGTTGAGTAAATATGAGACTCGATTTAAACAAGTTCAAAGATTTCATAAACTGGATCTAGAGGGTTCGGATTTAATTTAGAACGAGGTGAAGGAATTTAAAAATTGGATTAAATGGATAAGTATTGGTACCTAAATAAGAGGGGTATGTTTCGTGGAAAATGTTTTAGAAGCTTAAAATTTTGTCTGTGATTATCATGGTAAAAGGGTTAGATGACTGAAGGTTATAAAATTTCTGAGGGAAGACATATAACGGTTGATTTTATATTGGGATTGTGAGAAAATATGATTGGCAAAGGGTAAACCGATAGTATCAGATAGAGATGATTTACTGACTTCGTATGAAATCTTTTCCCGTTTTTCTCTAAAAAGTTTTTTTTTTCAATATCATTGAATCCTGGTTTCCTTGATCACGACCAAATCGACTTTGATTATCTTTTCTTATCTTGGGTGGTACTCAATTGAATTAGATTTGATTATGACCTGAACCTCCATCCTTGTATGTTCGTTCTCAGACCTTGTTGAACTGTCCTCAATATTGCCTAAATTTTGATTTCCCCAATTTGATCAACTTAGATCGTATCGAGAATAAATAATTTTAATATATATTGTGATTGGATTTTCATGCAAGTGACTTTCATTCTTAACTTTGATTTTGATTTTTCTGAACCCTTTATAAATAATTGGTAGTTACCTTTCCTTATTTTTATGATAAGTACCAGTTTTCACATAGGAGGGTAGGCTGTCTTACAGTTTTGATGATTGTTATTTCCGTATATTTCCTAATTTAGCACCCTAGACTGCTTGTGTGTTGATACCCCATGACCCTTCCGGTTAGCATGACTAGTATACCTAGATGAGACTTCACTGTCACCGTATGCCATGACTCTGTATGCCGTTCTTTTTTGATGGTATGTTTTATTTAAGTTCTGGGACTTTTACTGTGGGGGTTTGACCTAGAGGGTGATGGACATTTTAATTTCGAGGACGAAATTTTTATAAGGTGGGTAGGATGTGAGCACCCTGAATTTCGGGTTAATTTTTTTTTTATTTTTTTTATTTTCCTGATTATTTGGTTTTGATAAATATTTATTTTATTTATTTATCTGTAAGTGTACTTTTCCATGCCTTTGATATTTGGAGTATCAGGGATGTTCAACTCTGGAAATCTTCTTCACGAGTTTTGGAGTGGACACGATTACCTTCATGACGGTATATAGTGTCCCATCCAAACTTGTTCCCTTGTGCTCTTTCTGCTTCGCTGAACTTTGGGTCGGTTTAGACCATTTGATTGTTATTTATTTTCCCACTCTTTTTCTTGATCATTTTCAGCGCGTTACCATGACATTTAAATTGGGAGCGCAAGACCAGTCAGTTTCTTGAAACCAACTCCTCATTGATGATCTACTCGAGACGCTCGTCACCCATGACCTTTGTGTCCCACTCAGACAAGTCAATTTGAGCTCCATTTGATTCCACAACTTTTCCGACACGTGACCCGATTTTATTTCACTCCACGGCGTCACATTCATTTTCCAACTTGATTTGTGGGTCCCCTGCCGACCAAAACCTGTCAGCCCCAACTATGGACATGGCCCACATTGAGCCTACTATCCGTCCGTCACTTGTGTCCCATTTATTGGAATCCCCATGTGCTATTTATTTACACATGATCATCAACGTCTAATTTTAATTCGATTTTGCATCATGTCCGATTTTCACCCAACCCGGTTTGACCGAACCCAGTCCAAGCCCCATATTATCCTCCATCACCACCCTCAGCCTCTTTTCCCTTGAAAAATATTAGGTACTCCCCTACATATTTTTTCTATTTTTTTTGGGAATTTCTAATTATTTAATTCCCGTAGAATTAACCTATTTTCTCTATTTTAATCCTAGCCATAGGATCTTCCTATTTAATCCCACCCATTGATTTTCCCCATGAAATTTCCTACATTCAGCCAACAATTGTGGCCGGCCCTAAATCCTAGGGAGCACACTTTTTCTCTCTCCCTCTCTCTCTCTTTCATTAATTTCTTTACTCTCTCTTTCTTCCTAACCACTTTCCCACAACAACAAAAACTACTACAGCCATGCATCATCTCCCTCTCCTCCCCGAACATGCAACCCGACCCCCTGGCCGAGTCGACCACCCCCCTACTCCTCCCAGGCCAAGCCGACCTCCCTCCACTCCATCTCCTTCCTCCTCAAGCTCTTTCCAATCTCCTCCTCCATGCAACTCTACCGCCACCACGTTCGACCTCTCCGCACACACAGCGCCTCCACCCTCGTCAGGGTACGCCGTCGCCCGACCCACGTCGAGGTGCACAGTCCCCCGCTGTCGCCTGGCCGGGCCGGCCACCGCAGCAA
This sequence comes from Iris pallida, assembly GCA_029216955.1. Lineage (NCBI taxonomy): Eukaryota > Viridiplantae > Streptophyta > Magnoliopsida > Asparagales > Iridaceae > Iris > Iris pallida. The sequence continues at coordinate 118,262 of JANAVB010039309.1, read as the reverse complement.
CGCGCAACGGCCTCGGCAGCAAGCGCGAGCAGCCGCGCGCCCCCCTTGCACGAGCGCGCGCGAGCTCCGATCTATCGTCGTCGGCCACGCCCGACGTGGCCGTAGCCTCCCCCTAGGCTGGGTGCCCCTCCGGCGACCCCCTGGGTCCGCCCTCTCGTCCTCCAGCGCGACGTATAGGCGATTCGTGCGTTTTGCACGACGTTCCGTCGTGACGCGCGCGAAATGAAGTTCGTTTTGGCGCCCCGTCGCAGCAACTTCGCACACGATTTCCCGGAGATCCGACCGTTGGATCGTCGATTTCTTTGCTCCGTCACAATCTCGATATATTTACCGTTGCTCATGTCAATTTTTGTCCGTTAATTTTATCGTTTGATACATGAAAACCGGCCACCAAGTTGACCATTTAAATTGTATTAAATTTGGACAGTTTCGCGGGGCCAACTTTGTCAGCTTGTATCTCCTCCACCGCAGCTCCGTTTGGCGTGCTACCAGTTCCGGTGCGAAGCTGGTATAACCCTCTTACTACCCCTCCAGTTTTGTTACATTGTGAGCTTGTTTGATTGGTTGAATTCGACGCCAAAGTTGGCCGTCCGAATTCGTAATTTCCAACTTGTAAAATTCCATTTTTGAACAGGGACTCCAGATTTCATTTCTGACACCACCATTAGACTTGTGGCGTCGTTCTGGCATGTTTTCATATAAAATTTGTTAGATTTGGAGAACGTGGGCCCGGGCACATTTTTCGGTGCAAAGTGGGTCCCACATTCTGGGTCAACGGGACTTTTTGACGCCGGCTCATCGGAATCCAATTCCGGATACACCGATGAGTTCGTATCATCATTCTGGACTCGGTGACATATAATTTGCTAGGTTTTGATGGACATTGGATACCAATATCCGTGTCAACGGGTCATTTTGAGATCGGCTCATCGGAATCCAATTCCGGAGATACCGTTGAGTTCGTATCATCATTCTGGACTCGTTGATAGGTAGTTTGCTGAGTTTTGAGAACTTTGGCTCCGGCATGTATTTTCGTGCAAACCGGAATTTCAAGTTCTAGTCAACGGGCCAAATTGAGATCGGGTCAACGGAATCAAATTCTGGAGATACCGTTGGGTTCGTATCGACATTCTGGTTGCGTGGACATATAATTGTTATATTTTATGGACTTATTTTCTTGCACGTTTTTCGGTGCAAAACGGCTCCGACACGGACACCGTTTTGACCCGAAATTACCTTTTTGCCCTTGTGTTCAAATTGGACCGTTGGGTAGGCTATCCTAGCTAATTTGACCATTCTGGACACGTTGGCGATGTTCATTTCATCGTCCGACAATGTTTGTTGATAATTTCTCTGAGTTTAACCTTTTTATAATTAATTAATAATTAATTCATATAATGTTCGTATTTCGGGATTAGTACAACGAAACTGAGATCAGCAAATTCCAGTGATCTCACATCGCTGAAATTGACAAGTTGGATACATGGATCACTATAATAAGATTATCAACCTTACCGATAATTCTCTTATCTCGATTTACGTGTCGTAAGTTTCGACGTACAAATAACGAAGTACACTTAATATTAGACTAGAATTGACCCTGTTTGACCAGAGTTGACCAGTTGACCCAAAGTCAACTATAAGTCAACACATGACCTAGTTTGACTAGATTATTGACCGGAGTCGACCTAGAGTTAATTTGACTTAGAAGAACCTAGAATAATATAGATGGCTAGTATAGTTTCATTTATTTTTAACTTGAACACCTTGTAACCTGTGTTGCTTTAAATAGGACTCTGTGGCTTCAGTGGGACCTCCTATACTTATCAGCTGTTCAGGTTATCGAGGCGAGTACATTCTCTGATCATTTCATATCTTGCTTAGAATTATTTCCTGCAGTAGATTACTTTACTTGTACTGTCACGACGGTCACACGGATTGGTACTATATGGATCCTTTCTTGAGATGTTATCCTTAGGGAGCATCGGGTACTCTATGTTTGTGCGTTTCACTTACATGGCGTATCACTATGCTTCGTTGATTCTTCGATCACTTGTGACATATACTCTTATGATCACAGAGTCATCCTGGAATCCCTATCCCATTTATGGGTCTACTATGTATCACCTTCGGGGTCCATTACCTTCGGGGTTTATTACCTTCGGGGTCCATTACCTTCGGGGTCTATTACCTTCGGGGTCTATCACCTTCGGGGTCTGAACATAGTATCATAACATAACCTGGCTGGATCCTTGTGTATTGATTGGGGGTACGGAGGAGTAGAAGTGAACATGTGAATAATATACCAGTAGTTTCTTCATTGAATCATTCCGTAGTGTCTTTATTGAATCATCCCAGGCCATTTACAGGTTCATGTTTTACTCTGACTCACTAGTCACATGCTAGCTCTTTATGTATAATAGATATTTCTATTACAGCTCTCCTGTTTACATACTGCTTTTTCCTCAGTGCCTGTATCTTACTTTACTGCATGTTATATGTTTTCTAACCTGCTATGATATGTTGAGATGTACTGTGCTCGCTCCAGTCCTGACTGGACCTGTTGATAAATTTTTCAGATAGCCTGGAGGTGCCTGCTAGCCTAGAGGAGACACAGTAGGGTTTGTTTAGGTAGTTATTTCATTTTGTCTGGAGTTGTATTTACTTTGGGGGATTACTGTATCTTATTTGAGTTTTGAGATGTACTTCTGGGTTCATGTATCTTAGACACTTAGACTTCTATCTCCTGTTTTTAGTTTGGATTTCATGTTTTATCTATCCTTATCATGCTCTACCTTAGATGTGATTGAATTTGTATCTGCTATGTCACCCCCATTCGGGGAGTATAAACTGCTTAGCTTTATATTGTTAGATGTTGTGACCTAGGACAGCGTTCTACCGCCGATACTGCGGCGTAGGCTGGGCGTCGTTACGTTCTCGTGCCCTAACTCTAGGGTGCGGGTCGTGACACATATAAATGCCTAAATATACGTGTGATAACATGATGTTCGAGATCCATACGACATAATAGAAAGTAGCATGGTACGTGGTTATTAGCACGTTGTCGAAGGCCACACAACTGTTGGATCGTTGGCATGAAAGTCACCATACTAGTTGACGTTGTACAAATGATCACATTCTTTTTTTATTAATTGAATTAGATTGTGCATTGATTAGAATATGTTATAATAGGACAACTTGGATCCGCTGTACCTCCAACTGAAGACATCGGTCAGGCGACACCGCAGCAGGCAGCAGGCAACAGGCAAGTGTACCTTGCCATCATGTATCTCAGTTCTTGCTCTATTTATTAGTATTTAGTCACTATAGCTATTTGATAGGATTGGCGTGTGTGTGTCTAGCTTAGGGCCGTGAGACAATACTTAGTGTCTGAATAAGGTTCGGGTGCCGATATCCTCCGCGGAGTCGGGTATCGTCAGTTAGAGAGTTGTTACCACGAACCCATGATACGTGCTTGTATCCTGAGCACGACAGACCGTAGGATACTTGACACTATTACATGTAACAGAATCGTTCTTGAGGTATTCATGGTGATTCTGTGTAGGCTTATAGGATACATGATATGAGATAGGTATATAACATATATATTATTATGACTCCTTGCATTAGTTAGAGGTCATGATCTTGCGTGTCATGGACATGAGACGTCGTGGACATGAGACGTGAGGTTACATTGGGAGGGGAGAGTCTTCATCGTGCTCTGGGTATATTCTATATACATGAGTACTGGACTTTGGGTTCTCTATACGGAATCTAAAGTGCATATATCTACATATACTATCCTTTATTGGGTTCCCCCACACGGAGCCTAGAGGGTACTGTCTAGCATACGGATGAGTCCGTGAGTACCAGCCCGGGGTACGATACCATACTCTCATTTGCATATCACTTAGATGGTTACAGTAGTTTATCATTGAGTATGTGGCATTATACTGTTTTACTTTTGGCATATTGTTTCTTGTACCTTGTTATGTCCCCTGAGGACCTGGTCCCCTGCCAGTTTTGCAGCTTAAACGGTTGTGGAGCCTGTCTAAAGATGCTGAGGCTAATCGCCTTGATATGCGAGCATTGGTACAAGGTACTTATTTCATTTCTACCGAGGTATGTTATTTAATCATATTAGTTACTCATCTGCTGCCATAGCCTAGTTTTTATAGACTCATATTTCTTTCTTGAGTCTATTCGAGTTCCTGTGTTATTGGGCTGCCGACTTTAACACATGTGGCTCTTTTTTGTATTTTATTTCATTATGGATTGAGACAAATATATAGTTTTATTATATAGATTGTGTCCATTATAAAACAGCTTATGCGTATTCGAGTCGGACAAAAGTCTGGTCGAATGTGCAGCTGGCATGTTACGTATTCCTAGTCCTACGTATTTTGGGACTGGGGCGTTACACCACACCACGTATCCTATTTAGGACAAATACACCAAATCTCGACTCGAATTGGACACAAAAATTCCTATGCGGACACTTATTGAACACTTAGTGCACAAGCTTGCAATACGTTCAAGATATTCTATCAAACCTTGTCCGAACCCTACCAAACTTTATAGACAAGTCTAAAATATACCTAAAAACATAATTAGAGCAATCCTATACTAGTGTCAAGGGTCATGTGCAATAGGACATGTGCACCACAAGTGTAGGAGGCCCAAACCCCCAAATTGATCCCGTGTCCTACCGTATCATGACACAACCTACTCATATCCATTTTTGGACACATTACTAGCCATATACATCATTCACATGTCCATTTAGCTTATCAAAATATATGACAAACACTTGGTGTACCATTCTCGGTTTTTTCCAAAAATGGCACAAAAGGCCTATGTATCTTCTACCAACATTGTCATTAGAGCCATGTTCTTCCTCCTTTGGGTACCCCTAGTCCATGGATGAGTTTTCTAATAGTGTGAATGTATGAATTATTTCTAAACTAGAAGAAATGATAAGTAGTTTACCTATTGGGAGAAGGATTCCCAATGAAACACCCAAAGTAGATACAAGTGTCAAGTAGGATACAATCCCTCAAGGTATTGGCCTCCTCTTCTTGTGCTCCTTGGTCTCAAAACTTCTTCGCTCCTCGGATGAAGAACATAGAAGAGGATTGAGAGAAATTTAGAAGGATTAGGTGGAGAAATGGGTGGGTTTTTTGAAGAGCACTAAAATAAGGGTTTTGAGCTCCAAAGTAAAGAATGAAACCTCTCTCCCTATAGTAGTTGGTCATAAAGCCCTAATTTGCCTTATTTGAAATGTCCAAAATGCCCTTTAAGTTGTCATGAAGGTTTGGTTAACCTATGAAAGTTTTTATCCTTAGTGGTTGGTTAGTTACAATCATATTCATGACCCATTATGACTTAAATGAGCCTAATTGTGTCAAACCTAAAATGTAGGTCCAAGTGTCATAACAAGTTCAAATAGGTTCACTAACCAAGGGTCCAATAAATAGGCTAGTCTACTAAACAATTCAACCACCGTTATAATTAATTAAATAAATACACACAATATACTAATCATGTAAAATAACAAAAAATATCCCTGTCTAGAAATGTCGTTGTGACAGATATGATGCACACACAATGGTGGTGGAAAATTCCGTGGAGAAAATAATGGAATGGCTCCCTAAAAATAGGGTAGATGAATCCTAATTACATAAGGATTAGGAACGATTTAAATCCCACTAGGTAAAGCTCACTTTAATTTAAATCTATTTAAAATCATTTCAATAAAATCTAATCCAAATTTAAAACTAGATAAATATCATATTTAATTTTAAACTATTTAAAATCTACTCCTAATTTAGATTACAACAAATAAATAAAAAAATTATAAATTATAAATAATTCTAGTTAATTTAAAATACTTTAAAATAATTCCAAATAGTTTTTTTCTGAAACCAGAGTTTAACAAAATATACACGAATTTATTTTCATGTGCATCGCATACAAATAGTACAAATTATTTACATAAATATTACTTTCAAAATTAGTACTATACTTGTATATCAAATAAAAAGCATTTCTATAATAATAAAAATAAGTTTGGCAAATTCGGGATTACATATTTATACTCGAACAATATAGAAAATATTTACCTTATAGTATATCGAAACAAAATAGTTGTTTATATATTTATGAAAAAATAATAATAAAGCTTTTGTATAAAAATAATTAAAAATTTTGTATATACGTATTTGTACTTGTCGGACAAATACCAAAATAAAAATAAAAATAAACAAGTGTGAAATTTAAGGGGTTTACATTTATAGGACATGGTTTCAGCGAAGAAGACTTGAAGGAGGAGAAAGGGTTTCGGGTTTTTATACTAGAACGAACGAAATGGTGAACAATTCACCTCCTTTTTTATTTGACCCTCGCACGCACATTGCACTATGGGCGATTCCAATCTCCTACCAAATCTATGTGACGATGGGAGATTTGATTGTGCTCTATCCCAAGTCAGTTCTCCCAAAGATGACACATAGATAACCCTGCTACATTTACCAGCCTGGTGATAAAGCCCAGTTAAGCTATGTCAGATCCAGTCACTACACCTCTCTACAACCCTAAAGTGAAGCGCTTAGGTACGTTTGACTGAGTCTTGTATCCCTCAGCGAAATCAACTTTGTCTCGTGACAAGAAAGGAGTCCTAACATAGAATTATGTTATAGTAAAGTCCTCAACCGCAGCTGCTACTCGACATCGCCTAAAGACTTGAAGGATTCTAATAATATATATTGAGGGCTAGACCGAGAGACTCAGATCCGAGATTGTTAACACAGCCTTTATAGGCGTGGATCCATGCACGGTTCAAACCCGACTTGTAAGGTACGCTGATTAGGCGCGATATGGAAATTATGATCGAATATTTTTGTGATATTTCGTATCTATCCCACCAACTTAACTTGTTGAAGCCCTAACTTGGCATATAAGTATTTGAGGGGTTTTCCTTATTATCATCCCTCTCAGGTGTGTTCGTGTACATAGAAAAGCAAGGAGACATACATTAGCAAGAAATATTATTATCATAAGAGGAGAAAATGTTAGTCCCGGGGCGTGATTTTTCGATGGAAAACTGATTTAGGCAATACTTCGAAGACGGTGCACGACAAAGATCCAGGATGATTCTTAGAGACAAACTCAATGCAGCACTTCGAAGAAAGTACAAATGAATTCGTAGCAGCAGCATTGAAAATTTCACAAACAATTTCTGATTAGATCAGAACTGTACTCATTCAGAACGAGCTGCAAGTGGATGAACAAAATATGAAAAAGGACAGAATGAAGAAACATCCTGCTGGGGTGAATGATCACCGTCGCTCAAAGCTAGATTAGCCCCACACGATCAGCTTCCAGGAACCAGCAAGTTCGACGAAGAACTTCGAAACACTCTGCTCTACTGACTCCTCGAATGGCGCGAACTCGCTCTGTTTCTCTCTTCTCTGCTCTTAACTCTGGAGAAATTTTGTAAAAAAATTATGAATTGTGTATAGAAAAAGAGAGAGAGAGGAGAGAAACATATATAGGTGCTCGCAGTAATCGTCTGGTATGCGAAAAGTTCGGGACGTGGGAAAAACTGTCCCAAAACGTTACGTAACCATTCAAATCGTGCACAGACACGACTGCACCAATTGGCGCACAGCGCGCGCCATCCGCGTGACCTAAGCCAATTGCGCCAATCTCGCCCGTGCGCACTTGCGCACAGTGCGCAAACCGCCGCGCCATCGGGCAGGGCCATCTGGTCACGTGATCGGGCAGCACGAACGGCTACGTAGAGGCTCGCGCAACAAAGGCAGCGCCATCTGGTCGCGCGATCAGGCTCGTGCAAGCTGACGTGCTAAGTGCAAAGTGTGCCAACAAAATGCCACATTACGTCTCATGAGTCTGAGTCGTACGGGGCTTAGCTCCAAAGAAATAAATTCCAAGAGCAAAAAACATTAATGCTTCATTGTCAATTTAGCCTTTTTCCCACTAGAAAAATACCCCCACATGGCACCCATGTGCCTCTTGACAACCACATGTGCATCTCTTTACAAGCAAAGCTTATACAAAAAGATACCAACCATTTGGCCTAGGCAATGTGAGACTATGTTTCTAGTGCTAAAGGCCAAAACAACAACAAAAATGTCATGGTTTCTTAACTTAAAAAAGAAAAGGTAGAGATATGCAGATATACCAAAAGGGTTGAATTACCAAACATCCAATAACAATTCAAATTAAAGCGTTCAAAGATGTCTCTAACCTCTCAATTCTTTGATATCATTTAGAAGAAAAAAAGAAAAAGAAAAAAGAACAGAGAAATCAGCATTCAGCTTTGAGTGCGCTCAATTTAAGCCAAATCAATGTCGGATAGAGAACTTCTCGAACTGCAGACAGCCAGTTAGAGGGGGGAAATCAACTTCATCTTTCAGTTCATAGGACTTGGCCGAGTTTTCGTGATCTGAACCGGTCGAAGGTCTATTCACTGGCACGGATGGCGATATTGCAGCTCCCAACGGGACAGGACCAAGGGATCCAAACACAATTGTGTCGTAGCGGGAGGACACAAAGCCATTGCTAGAAGCCTCGACGGGGACCGGATGCTGCTGCTGCTGCTGCAACTGTTCGTGTGGCCGGAGACTGCTCTTCTCCTGGAAGTAGTTTGTGCCATCGGGAGAAGTCTCTTCCTGGACATTTTCCCATTGTTTCCCCATCCCAAGTGAATGCCACTTCCAGTAGGTACTGCCAAAATCGGGAATGTAAGTGCCTGTCCCATAACGGGATTTTTCCTGATCATCTCCTTCTTCATCTTCTTTTCTGGTAATGGCACTAGCACCAGAGGCAGACGGAGGAGCCACTCCGTTGGCATCGATGCGAGTAGATGCGCCTGATATGCAGTCTTCGATCCAGCAGGCATACAAAAAGACTGTAGTGTAGGTATCGTAGTCGCCGCTTAGATCACACAATTTGTTAGGCACACCTTCATCTTCACTTGCTCCTGCCAGCAAGCACTCGGTAGTAGCCTGTGAATTTGCCAAACATGTACTTCCATGTCTATCGATCACGTTTGCGAAGAACATGCTGACCGCATTCGCGATGCTATCGGAACGAAGTACAAGTATGCGGCCGAGCTCTTTGGCACCGCAGGCGAATGCGCTCCGTATCCTGTAAAAATTATTTTGGCTGATGCTGCGTCCCAAGTTGTTGTTCTCCATCAACGGGTCGACTATGTTCAGATACTTACGAGGGAAGTCGCTCACGGATGTCTTAGATGGAACGGAGAACAAGTAGAGGCATTCTTGGAGGAATTGTGCAGTGAGCAGAAGATCACCCCCTTCGTTATGATGTAGGGGGTCGACCACGAGCAGTCCCGGCAGCAGAGATGACAAAGAGACGGGCCCATGTAGACTTAGGCAGTAGCTGTCCCAATCAAATCTGCTGTAGTAGTCCAAGAACCTATGCAGAACAGCCAAAGGACCATCCGAGGATGAGTGGAACCTATGCAGAACATACAGCACCATCGTCTCCAGCGCGTACGTAGAGATCAGGCCGCAATGGGCACCGAGGACACGGCCCTCGTAGTAGCACCAGGCCTTAACCAGCATCACGCTGCGCTTGAAGAGATGGTCCTTCCCGACATGGTGATCGACGCGTTCAAGAAAGCAGAGCGTGGAGATCCCGCCGACCTGGTTGAACGATACGTCCACAATGATGTCGTCGATGACGCACTTGACGAGCTTGACCTCGGCGGCGTGGATGTACTCGACGTCCATCACGTGGAACTTGGCATTTGCACTTGGCTTTTGATCTGCGAGGAGAAGGACAACCTCGTGGGCAAAAGCGTCCACGGAAGGAGAGTTCCCAGCGACGGTGAGCGTTGTCAGGTCGATGTCTCCGTCCGGAAGGTATGTTTTCAAAGGAACGGATCCTAATGGAAACACCTCGCATCCGAGAGACTCTCTGAAGAGATTTTGCACGTACTCCACCACCTCTTTTCTCCGGTTCTCCGACGCGACGGTCGGCTGGATGCACTCTATCACCTCATGCGCTGCGGCCTCGGCGTGCTGGAGATTACTGGCTGCTGCTGCTGCTGCTGCTGCTGGTGGTGGTGGTGGTGGTGCTGCTGCTGCTGCTGCTGGAGGAGGAGTCAATGCTTGTAAGTCCTCCATAACCAATGAATTGTAATACGCCATTGGGAAATTCTGAGGTGATGAATATGCTATTAAATGGTTTACCTACAAATCTTTCTTCAAATGTCACAAACAAATCTTTTGATAAACTTGGTAATCCCTATCTTTCTTTGACCATTTATAGCATTAATCTTTACTTTCCATATCCTCGAGATTACTGACTGGATTAGTAGGTGCATCTTTATATTCCCTTCTTACCTTCTTATATGTAATATTCCTTCATATAAATTTTTAAAATATTCACATACGATTTTTCTAACATTGTCTCAGGACACTGCTAAAAAAAAAATGACCATATTTGTTCACAAATTTAAGGAATCAGAAAAGTAAAATATATATATATATATATATATATATATATATATATATATATATATATATATATATATATATATATATATATTGTTTGGTAGCTACAAACTTTGTTAATATAATTTCTTTCAGAATCCATTGGACTGATTTTCACTTCTCCTTTCAGCATTTATTACCAAAATTTAGTGCGACAATAGTCCTACTCAAATGTGTTATTACCTATATTGTCCATTATTTTTGAATTTTTATGATGTTATTTTTTGTTTTAAATATTTACGGAATATTGATATTTTTTTTATTCCTATCCTATGCCAACCAAGCACTCGAAGGAAAATCAATTGGTCTTTCTTGAATAATTTTCTTGTTTTACCAAACATAGAAAAAAAAAAACCTAACATATTTTCCAATTTTTTCATTCCAATGAAAACGAAAAGAAATTAATTTTAATTTCGGAATATGAAAACTTCTACAGACTAATTTGGAAACAATGTTGGCTAAGATTTGAGTTAGGTTTATTTTTTGTGCTATTAGTTAAATTCCATTGAGAATACTGAACCTATATATGACACAGAACGTGTACTTAAATTCGACTAATCCAAATTTACATTTAGGGTGTATAGAAGATTTAACTAGTAAGTAAGTTTTTTATATTGAGGCTTAATTACAACTTGATACCCTCAACTATTTCAATTTTTCAACTTAATACCCTAAACTTTTTTTGTTTTTGGTTCAATTTGATACCCTAAAAAAAATGGGACCAAAATACCGTTGTTCCAAATTTAAATTTTAAAACTACCCCTTTCGACCATAGCCACACCCTCTCCGACCACCTCCCTGAACCCCCTCACTCGCCCTCGCTCCCCCACCCCTTGCTGCAGCACCCTGCCTATCTCCGCGGTGTCGCCGCTACTGCTGTCGCCGCCGACTACGCGCACGTCCGGAGAGAGAGGGGGCGATGGTGTAGTCGGGGTGGGGGAAGTGGGGACGGGGCAGGGTGGGGGTGGGGACAGCATGGTTGGAGATAGAGGAGCGCTGGAAGGGACGGGGGTTGTCGGAGGGGGGCTAGAGGTGGGGTTAGGTTGGGAAGGGAAGGGAGGGGTAGTTTTGTCTTTTATAAAAAAATTTTGGTATCAAATTTAAAATATTAAATAGTTGATGGTATCAAGTTATCGGATAAAAAAGTTTAGGGTATTAAGTTGAAAAACTTAAATAGTTGAGGGTGTCAAGTTGTAATTAAGCCTTATATTGACTAAAAAGGTTATTGGTTTTAAAATTAACTTGTTATCCGGATGCGTGTAATTCTGTCGTAAGCGTTCGAGAAAGGCAAAAACTTCATCGACGGGGATAGGTTTTCAACACGTACTTAGACTCTTAAGGATATAGTGCACTACTCCTTGTCGAGGAAGAAGACCACACGCGCCACTCGAGAACGACATACTCTATCCGGATATGACAAATTTCGAAGGAGACGGTGTCAATTCGTTGTCGTCATTGATTGTTTGTCTTTGATGAGTCGTTAGTTGAGAATGATTTTTTGAGTGTTCCTCCAAGCAGGATAGTGGATCCTTAGGCAAAGACATCGGCAAGGGTTTATAGAATATGTGAGAAGGAAACTCACTTAACTCATTAGTTTCACACCAAAATAGTAGATTTTATTCTCCTTCATTTTGTGTTGCTTCTACAGTTCTTTCGCTCTTTTATAGACATACAATTCAACCATAACTTAACACAAACTAACTCAAAGGATAAACAAATAATCCGAAGGAAGATAAGCTTCATATCCAACTAACTTCCAAATAACAGACAAATAACAATAAAGATAAATGCCTAATCTATTCATTCCTAAGTAAGATAAACTTTCTATCCCTACTAATCGCCAAATAAACAAATAGATAACAATAAAGATAAAATTATCTCAACTCCTCAAATAAAATATTTTAACTCCTCAACCAAAATATCATTTTAGATGTTGCAAGCTAGCTAGTAAAAAACTCAGGCTCGTCTTTGTCTCGTATCGCGTCTTGGTCGAATCTGATCCCTATCAACTATTTCCGACTAAGAAGATTCACCACCTGGTGAATGACGGTGAAGATACTCTGTCAATACATCCAGGCCTAGCTTTTGGAGATCATCCAAAGTCAGCCACGAACAATTAGTCTTCGGTAGTCCACTCCAATGCACTAAAAAGTGGTGGTAGCCTCTGTATATATTGGAGACTATCTCGTCATCAATAATATCCTCGACCTCAAGTCTCGTGTGCCTCTAATGTGGTAATAGTGGTGGGGACAGTGATACTAGTCTATATACGGTATCAGACTGTCCACCTCTAATAGGTAAACTTGGAGAACCTGTAAGGCCAGAATCATAGAAAAAAATACCATAGGCTCATGAAACGATGCTACGTCCTCCACATTGAACACAGTTTGATCCCCTTATCTAATGGAATATCCAACTCATATACGTTCAAACCAATCCTCTGCAGAACTCGGTAAGGTCCTGTTCATCTAGCATACAGCTTCTTCATAGTTTCATCAGGGAACCTCTTCAGTCTCACTTGCACAAGTACCTCAATACCAAAAGCAAATTTCTGCAACATTCTGTAACCATCAGTTGCCAGTTTACACAAATTATTGCTCACAATTAATCTTCTAAAAATCTTAATATGTAGGTCATTGACATGTTATGCAAAAGCCTCGGTAGACGTGCTAGATTGTGGTCCTAGTGGTGTGGGTAGAAGATCTATAGGTTTCCTCTTTTGGACTCCAATGACAGCCTCGAATGGACTCAATCCCGTAGACCTATTGACCAAACTATTGTACGTACACAAACTCTTCCATAGTATAAGATCCCAAGTAGCTAGGTGGTCACCAACTAACACCTCAACAAATTGCCTAGACAACTATTGACCACTTAAGTCTGACCATTTGTCTGCGGGTGGTAAGGAGTCAAGAAATGAATTATTGAATTGAGCTTTTTCCAAAGTATCTTCCCGAAATAGGTCATGAATTTAACGTCCCTATTAGTAACGATAGTCGTAGGCAATCTGTGTAACCTCCAAACATCCCTAAGGAATAGGTCCACTATATGTGAAGCATGACTTATTTTACTACAGGGTATAAAATGTGCTATCATAGAAAAAAGGTCCGCTACAACAAAAATACAACCATGCTTTCATAAGGTATGTGGCAAACCTAACACAAATTCCATGCTAATTTCCTTTCATGGGGTAAAGGGAATAGGTAAAGGAATATAAAGGCCCATGTTGTTCTTCCAACCCTTCGCCATCTAACAAGTACGATAATGTGCTACTACTCTACCGGCATCGCGCTTAAGACTTGGCTAATAAAACTTGTCCTCAACCATAAGGATTGTCTTATTTCGTCTAAATTGTCTTGTAGCGCCGCCATCATGCATTTCCTAATTCAAAAAGTTTCTTAGGGAAGTAGAGGAAATGCATAGTTGGTTACCCCTAAATAAGAAACCATGGACAACCATCTATAGAAGTAGTAGGATCTCTACACAATTTAGTATATATTTCACTAAAGTCTCTACAAGTAGGATACTCATCAACAATACAGTCAAATCCAATTACTTGAGTACTCATTGACCGCAATATAAACAATTTCCTACTCAATGCATCAGTAGGTTTGTTCTCAACACTTGAATGGTACTTTAGATCCAAGCTTCTTTTAAGAACTCAAATTGCGTAGGGCCTGATGGTCCGAAAATAAAACAAAACCTTTTGGAGCATGATAGTACGCCAATATTGTAAACTCTGTACGACAACGAAAGAATTCTTGGTCGTAGTTTGAGTAGTGTTGTCTAGCCTCATTTAACTTTTTGCTAAAGTAAGCAATTGGATGACCCTCTTGGCTCAACATACCACCTATTCCTACACCCAAAGTGTCACAAGCTACTTTGAAGACTTTGGAAAATTAGGGAGCGGAAGGATCGGGGGAGAGGTGAACTTCATTTTGATTTTTGCAAATGCTCTCTCAGTTTTAGTCCATACAAACTCCCTTTCCTTAAGGCAATGACTTCGATTCCCCGGGTGGTTGATGAGAATGCGAGATGGAAGGGGGCGACTGAGATCCACTTCCATAAAAACTCGAGTGACACTAGGGCACGATAAATCTGAGGTAGCTTTGTCAATTTTTAGTGGAAAGCCAAAGGAATAGACTAGTTGGAAGAGGGCTGACTTGTCATACAATTGGTGACGTGGAGACGGGAGGTTAACCCTCACCGAAGCTAGTATAGGGATGACTTTGCCATGGGGTCAAAGTCCACCGACTACTCAAAAACCTGCATCGGGGCTTTAGCAACAAACCAATTATGTCTCGACCACAGGAGAAGGTAATCTTTTTCTAGCTGAGGAATGGTAAGAACATGCTTGCGATTGATAACACCGATATGACAGTAGATAGCAAAGCTGAAAGAGGAGAATGCCATGCAAATCACATCGCTAGGGGGCACATGTGAGAAAATTTACCGCTGATAGCCAAGGATAATGGCCATAGGAGGCAACGCTCCTTTGCCTCTGATAATAAAACTGTAGGGTCCCCAAGGAAGGTTTTGAGCATCTTTCGAGATTGCTACAAGCGAACTCTTGGAATCCCCCGCCAGAATAGAAGCAAAAAAGTGAGACGGGGCACAACACATGGAAGGGGAATGGTCAAGGGAGGTAGCAAAACCATGCCAGGACACGCCAAGGGTCGATCGCCGACATGAGAAGCTATATTCTGGCAGAAGGATTCGAGAGAACCCACCAGGACTTAACACCTCATAGCTTCCATAGGAGGAAGGGGAGGAGGGCTGGAAGGAATGGGTTTGCCCTTGTCGAAGTACGACCACGAGTCCGAGACCCAAACCTTGGGTAAGGAAAAAGGTAAGGCCCAAACGCAAAAGAGAGTGGGCCAAAGATGGTTGCCAAAGAAAAGAAAGAGAAGGGAGAAGGGTGGTATGAGGCCCCCACCACCGGGGCATGCAAGGAGAAGCACCAAAAAGAAACATACGGCTGACCTTCGATGGAGATAAGGGCAAGGAAGCGATCACGCCGTCGGTCAGTTCCTCGAGACGCAGGGAAGCAGTCACGCAGTCATCCATAGAGACAAGCATCCATTATGGAATGGTTTCTTCGAAATCAATTTGTCACTACCACATTTCAAGCTTGAGGGTATTTTGGTCATTTATAAAATTTTGGGAATTATTTGGAATTATTTAGTATTAGAATTATTGGAATTTAAGTGATTTTTAGTATAATTTAATTTAGTGTTATTCTTGACTTTGACTCATGGTGACTTAGGAGACTGTCCTAGAAGCTAATCCTACTCATGACCACTTGGTTAGATTATGAAACCCTAGTTTAACCTAAGTTAATGATACTCTAGTCATTAGGATTAAATTAGGGAAACAGGGATAAGGAATAGGATGGATTAGTGACTTGTGATTTCATAAACCATGACTTATGGCTTAAGGCCCATAGAGGCCCATAAACCAATTAGTGAAACCCTAACCCTAACCCTAGCCCTACACTTGGTCGGCCACCCTAGGTTTCCTCACCCTATTTAATGCCTCTTCCACTTAGGGCTAGCCTCCTTTAGGAAATTATCATGTTGGAAAATAGAGGTAAACCCCATTCTTCCCCAATCCCTATCTTTTCTATTTCAACTCCTTTTTCCTTCAAATTTCTTGAAATAGGAACTAATCCCTGTGTATTTTCTGTCCATGGTGAGAAATTTCAGTGGAGGAACAATTTGGAGGAGTTTGGGTAGCAAGAGGAACACCCCTCTTTGAAGCTTTTGAGCTATTTCACACACCTAGGTAATTCCTATTTCTCTCCATCAAATGGTGATTTCTAAGCATGAATAGGAAGCCCTAGGAGTACCCTAACTACTGGTATAGGTATTGCTAGGTTTTGTGTCCAATACGTGTCCGTATCGGACACGTATCAGTAGGCATGTCAAAGTGTTCGACGAAATGCCACAGTGGGCATTTCGTTCTCATTTTCTATTTTTATTTGAATAGAAAATTAGGGTTTGGCTTTGCTTAATGATTTCTAGTTGTCCAAGGTGGTTGTGGTGTCGTGTCGTGTCGTATTGGACACGTGAACACGCTGTCTCCATGCGTGCAGCACGCGAGTAGCAGTCCCTGGCTACTCGGGGGCCATATCTCACTGGATATGCCACGTGGGCACAAAAAATTTGACACACAGGTCGGGGTTGACACTGACACGAGGCTCCCCAAGTTTCATGAGTCCTCGTGTCGTGTCGGACACGCATTTACGAGTGCATTGGTCGTGCACTGTGTTGGTTCAGTCGACTTTTGGCCGCTGATACGTGTGTCGTGTCACTGACACACATGTCGTAGACCCAAATCAGGGTATTCACATCCTTGACCTAGACCCACTCGACACTGGGACATGAGCACAGGGTCTGTGTCGTGTCGTGTCACGTGCACGAGCCCAATGAACACGTGCACGAGACATTATTTTCCTGTGTTTAGTTTCTGTTTATTTCCTGTATTTATTTCCACTTTTAATTATTTAAATTAATGATTAATTATCATTTTAATTCCTATACATGTTTGTTAGTATCTTTTAGTTTGATTTTACATATTAGAATAGGTTTTATGGTTCATGAATGGATTTGGTCATGTGGATTGGGACTGTTTTGGTATCGACAGATACATGTTTTAAATTCCTGTTTTCCTTATGTTCATCCTATTTTAAATCTGATTTTAGATTGATGTTAAGTATCATGATTAATTTCATGGACATGTGTATTAATCTCTGTTAGTTGATTTTACAAGTTGGATTGGGTTTTTATTGAGAGAATAGAATATTAGATATGTGGTTTGGACTTGACTGATACTATCATTAGTTTAAGTGTTTCATTTCCCTTTTTAATCTGTCGAATTGATTTCCAATTCCTTTTCTTCAAACTGAATTCGAAAGTGTATTGACTGGGATATTGAATTGTCATTTTGATTTTATATATATGTATTGGTACACATTGGTTTGGGTTGGCTAGTGGTTACATGACACTGTCTTGACTTCCCTTCCTAAAAACTGAGAAATGATTTCATTATTCACTATCAACCCCATAGCTAAGAATTGGTTTCCCTTTTCTTTCCTTTCCTTAACTGAAATTGAATGTTAAATTTGATTTCCATTTTTCCTTAAACCTGAGGCAAGGAATTGTTCACTGTTAATTGGGTTGTTGTTAAGCTGAGAATGGATTTCCTTTCCTTTAAACTATTTTGAATTCTCATTGTTAATTCACTGTTTGGTTGTTAGAACTATCATTTGGTTCCTTAATTAACTGTCAATTGACTGTCAATGATAGCTCACATGTATTACACTAATTTCCTAATTCACTAGCACTATATGTTCACTCACTGTTCACAGGTTTTACACTCACTATTTTTCTTATTCTCTAATATATCATATCCCCCACACTGTCAACTCCTATTTCCATGTGACACTATCACTCACTGTTCCAGGATATTACACTATACTATACCATGCCACCTTGTTTTGTCACATACACACACACACAGGTATCTAATTTACATTGACACCCTCTTGTACTCTCAACACACACACACACGCACATGAACACAAATGCACATGTGCCCATTTCCTATCCTTCTATGTATATATATATATATATATATATATATATATATATATATAATATATATATATATATATATATGTGATGCACATACTCTTGTGGACTATATATTTATAATGTGTGTACTATATTATAGTAGATATATATATTGATATGTGTATATGTGATTTGTGGTTGGTGCATAGGCATGATATAGCCTATGGGCCTATATCCTAGGGCTCATTGCTTATGAGTGTGGCTTGAATGCCAGTATAGGTTATAGTTGACTTGTATAGTCTAGAATTGATGTGTACTTGCTAGAATAGACTAGTTAGGCCTAATAAGACTTGTTTGACTTAGGTTTGACTATTTGACCTAGTTTGACTTCTAGGGTTGATCAGAGTTGACCAAGGGTTGACTTTGGTCTAGATTGACCTAGATTCATATAGAATGTATTGTAATGCATCTTATTATCATTTAGACTTATAGTGACTTGTACTGTTCTATAGGAGACAGACACCACTCCTCGGACAGTAGATACTCAGGATACAGACGAGTACATTCTCTGATAGTTCTTCCATTTACTTGTCGTTTACTATACTTCAGTTGTAGCTAGTTCTATTTGATTCTCTATTACAAACACGATTTGATATTACTGGATCCATTTCATGCGACACTCACTTATTCGTGTCTGGCCTCTATTTCTGGAACCACCTACTGGAATCATCCTGGAATCATTTACTAGAACCATTCGTGTACTGGCTGGACTTATACCTATTTTTGTGTCGGGTTATGGATTCACTTGTACTTGCTGGGTGGGGAAATATTGGAATAGGCATGTGAACATACCCAAATACTGGAACCACTCCCTGGGAATTATACTGGAACGATAGCCATCCCACACTTGGCCGAGTGTGCGGTGTGCCGTATTACCTACAGCCGTTCACATGTCGATCCCGATATTTTAAAATATACTGTTAGAGTATAGACTGGACTCACTCTGGAACCTTTGATCACTGACTGGACTCACCTTATACCGGACTCATCTTGTGCTGGAATCATCTGGTATTGGATTATATTGACTGGACTCACACATGACTTTTATTATACTGTCTGGACTTATATCGTGCTACTCTACTTCAGCTAGAATATATTCTTACAGTCTTTATTGCCATGATTCTTCTCTTGTTTAGTTACTCACTTTCCTTGTACTTATCTGTCTCTCTATACCATCACCTAAATATAAACTGCCATGTTCATCGATACAACTGTCTATAACTGCTTTATAGTTCTCTGTTATTTACTTGAAATTTCTTGATGAATTGTACTCGTTTCTGTCCTGACTGGACCTGTTGAAAATATTACAGATGATTGCCCTGAGGACATTTGCCCTACTTGCCTTGGAGCAGGAGATTGCTTAGCTACCTATGGCCTCGACACTCAGGAGTGATCGAGAGACTAGCTAGTAGACTTTGTTTAGTTTTTATGTTTTAGAACTTGAAGTGTAATAACTTGAGATATGAGTTTGTATTTGAGTTTGTTTGAGATATTATTATTTAGTAGTTATAATTGTTGTTGTTTAGTCTTTAGTTATAAACTTCTGTGTTATCTTATCGTTCTTAGACTGTGATTGAGATTTCATTATATCTATACTTGTCCTCCATTCGGAGTTGAGATTTGACAAGTACATTATATAATTGCGTGAGTTGTTGATTAGATAGTAACCTACGACAGCGTTCTACCGCTGACACTACGGCGTAGGCTGGACGTCGTTACGTACTCGTACCATCACAGTGGGTGCGGGTCGTGACACAAGTCACATATCAGCGAATTGCATCTCGATAAAGACTATGTGGCTGAGGCTCGAGGGACTTCTTTGTTGTTTGTTTTTTTATACAACACTTGCTTCTTTGGAGTTGGTTTTATGAATGTGTTTTCGTGATTGCTTTCGATGGATTTCATTGCTTGCGTTCTTCGCACTTTATATCGAATTCTAAAGAGAAGGATATGTAGGTCCGTAGAGCACCTCCAGAGGGGGAAGGTAAATAGAGTATGGTAAAATAATAATCCCCAATTTAAAATAAAAAGTAGTTAACCGACTATAACAAGATAACAGTATAAAATTGCATAAAGTAAATAAGTAGAGAAGAGGAAACGCAAACACTGAGGTTTATGCTAGTTTCCTTCTAAAAGGACTAGTCCAGTCTCGAGAACTCTACCTCGATGTTGAATCCACTATAAAGTGAAATACAAGCTTTGATCCATAGCACTTGCAACTTCTTACAGACTCTCGTGCTTTTTATCCGAAGCGCACGACCACTTCATAACCACAAGCTTTTGATGCGAAAATCTTTTCGACTTCAACTCGGATAAAAATGAAATTGTTTTCAAGCCTTTTAACAAATCGAACCAACTTCAGATCAAACCACACTAGCACTGGGCTGGCGAAGAGTTGTAAAGCTTAGAATGGAAAGTTTAAAGCTCAAATGAACTCCAAAAGGGATAGAAGAAGAGAAGAGTGAGTTGATATGAAATGAATGAAAAACTCTTCTATTTATAGAGTTCTTGGGTGTAATGCCTTTCCCGTTCAGTTCAATCGTAGGAATCAAAACACCAACGACGTTTGGACTTAGCCATGAGACGGCCTGCTCGAATTCCTGCTCAGTCAAGGCAACTTCTCGTACCGGTGGGTGGCTTCGAGAAACTTGCCTCAGCTTGGCCTTCACATTAATAAAACAAATGTTATCAGTGCACTAAATAGGCTTGATAATAAAAGAGGAGAATCCACATAGCTAAGGGAATAATTCTAACTTGGGTCAGATTGAGTTAGAATATGGAAAGGTCCCATGGTCGGCTTAGAATTGTGCATGGCGTGCTTTCCAAATTGAAACTAGTCCTTCGTCCCGTGGCTTGGGAGGAAAAAGTATGTGTTGCCACAAGACTATGACTTAGCATAGTCTTAGGCATCACACGTTATAAATGCTTGGTAAAGCATGCACGGTCCTACTGTCTAATGTTTGATAAAGTATTCACTGTCCCACCGTCCAATGCTTGGTATAGCATAATTGTCCTATAGTTGTAATACATGTTTCAAAGTTGTAAGGCTTGGCATAGCCTTTGCTCAGTCCCGCGATTCTACGTCTTGATATAGCCACATGTTCCTATGGTCTCAAGGCTCATAATATAGAGTATGACTTGGGCGATAGTGTCGCACAAAATACAAATCGGTTTAAGACACGATACACGGTTGGTCCAATGAAAAGAAAGCCACAGGCTGTGGCACTTCAAAAGAATACGAATTGTTCAATTAAAGCAGGAGGGCTATCAAAATAGTCGCTCATGAGTTAAGTTAGAAAAAGAGTATGGTAACACTGAAAGTTGAAATGATACAATAAGACTGAAAAATATGTCGAGACTATAGGTTAGTCGCCGAGGCAATCCCTAGTTTGGGCTCTGCAAAGAAGTATAAAAATAAAGAAGTGAAGCATAGGAAGTAAGTTGTGACGGTTAGGCCACGAATTTACGTTAAGTCTAGATGTTCTCGTAGGTGCATGGTCATGGACAACTTGTGCAGAAGATTTTGCACCCTCAATTCAGTAGCCTAGGGCCACAGGACCGTATCGGCCTATAAGGATAGCAAGGAAGTTAGGCAAGAACAAGCCACGGTGATTCGAGGACTTGAGCAGGGCCAGCGACCCTTGGCTGCAAAGGTGTCATCTTCACCACCTATATGTCCCAGATGGCTTAAATTACCACTGACCTTTCATATAGATAAGTTGGGGTGCTGAGCGGCAATCCGCATGCACGATGTCGGTCGAATCAAAGGAAGTGCAAGCACGACACGAGTTACGTCAAAAGGGTATACACGGTTGCAACACCAGTATGGAGCCTAAGATTTGACTATAACTAATAACACGTGCTTCAGCACGAGATGTGGCACCGAGTATTGATTCGTTTACTTAGAGTTGCATAAGTTAGGATTTGAGTCATTTTGAGTTAAGTTAAGAAGGGCCGCAAGGCAGGTTTGGTTAAGTCATGTTAAGTTGTGAGACATGACCTCGATGTAAAGTATGAACTGAGTTTACGGCACGACCAAATTGTTGTGTTTCAAATATGGGCCGAAAGGCAAGCACGAGTTAATAAGTTGATGTTGTTGGCACGAGAATGGTCTAGACGCACAAGGATAAGAAAGTTATCGGTTCGATGGCAACGTGATGGTCTAGAGACACAAAATAGGCCAGACGTCTATCCTAAAGCTGATCCTAAGGCATGATTAGAAAGACAATAAAAAAATAAAATATTGAACAAACTTAATGAACGTGTCGGTTTTGTATGGGTGGGAAAGGATCTCGCAATACCAGTACGGTTGGTACTGACCACCCAACAATTTTTATACGTAGGTTACAAGTACCTACTTATCGAGGCGGAGCTCGCTTGGACCTGCTAAAGCATGGAGTTCCTAGGCATTTCGAGACGTGTGGCCATATTGAAGACTTCATCTAAATAGGACATAATATATGGACATCGCTTTCTAAAGCATCCGCTGGTTCATTATGTTATATTGAGAGAAGAGAGAGAGAGAGAGCAGAGGGACTTGTAAACAGAGAGAAAAATGAGCTTGAGAAACTTATAATCTTGGCCTCATGCCCCATTTGTAATCTTTATTTCAGTATTAATAAAGAGCTATTTATATGACTTATGCTGTTTTAATTTTCTGCTGGTGACATACTGTTTATTCAATATTTCGGCTTAAGAACTTCTGTGCGACGACCCTGTCGGTTAGCCTGTAATCGACCGTTATGGAATCCGTCTTGCGTGAGCGCAATCTAGGCTCACGTGACATTACACCTTAGCGAGGACGATCGCTCCTCCAGGAGCGGGGCGTGACATAATGGTACCAGAGCACGGCTTTATGTCATTGGACTTTTAATTGAATTCATTAACTATGATGGCTTCATCCTAAATATCATTTTTGCAAATTGATATATTTTAAAAACTCTTACGAAAGGAAATTTGATTAAACAAGATGGTTTCACGTAATGCACGGTTGGCTAAGTCGGGCTGGGCATATATACCAAGAATTGTGTCGACCTTAGCAAAGTCGTGTGCGGGATTCAATTTGTTTCGCACACGAACAAGTTGGACTCGATTGAGCATGTGGGATAACTAGCAATTAGGGTACTATCGAGAAGATGATATAGTCAATGCGACATAGATGAACATACTTGAAATTTGAGGAATAGTTCGAACAATGATTTGAAGTAATTGAACTTTGAAATTTATTTCGAGGATTTATCGAGTAACTTCATCCCCGAGTGGTGTATGGGATAGTCTTGGGGATGTTGGTCAACTGAGGATCGGTGTGCCAAATAGTCTATCAGCAAGCGTCGTGGTATGCAAAGCCTTAGATTGAGTGTCATTGATTAAGTTGTAATATTGAAGTTTTGATGAGTTGATTTGAACGAACTAGAAATGACGCAGACCAATTGGGATTGCACAAGTATGAAATACGAAAATGATTGAGTAGGTAGAATGAATTGAGAGAAAGTTAAGACAACGAACGGA
Source organism: Iris pallida (assembly GCA_029216955.1). Classification (NCBI taxonomy): domain Eukaryota; kingdom Viridiplantae; phylum Streptophyta; class Magnoliopsida; order Asparagales; family Iridaceae; genus Iris; species Iris pallida. The sequence continues at coordinate 94,576 of JANAVB010039309.1, read as the reverse complement.
TGACTCGGTCAAGGAATCGATATAAATCGTATATGAAAAGTAAGCACGATAGGAAGTTAGCATGCATGGAAATGATTCGAATATTTGAGAATGACTATAAAACTTTAGGATAAATGTTTTTCGATGGCTAAAGTTTGCATAGAATGATGCAAATTAAGGAAATATATTGCTCGATGACTTAAGATAGACAGATGAATATACGTGATTTTGGGTTCGAACGAATTGATCATGTAACTAGTTTGGGGGATAATGATCGAATTTGATCTTAAATGTTGAGTAGATTGTGGTATATCCAGTTCGGATGATAGAATCAGTTGCACGACTCAAAATTTATTGTAAATGAAGATCTTCAGGTTATGTACATCATCGATGGTATTGAGGAATGCAATAACTCGAGGATACTCTGATTCGAGGAATGATGATCATATAAAATGTTATTGTCTCGATGGACTAAGGATTTTGATAGAAATAAATTTTTGGGATGAAAGTGAAAGTGTCTTGATTGTTTCGATAATAACCACAACATTGACATCCTTGTCTTGTACGAGCGTGACTCCAGCCTCGTATATACATCATACCAGATTAGGGCGATCATTCGTGGGAGCACTGGCATGGTGATTCATGTCCAGCGGGGATGATCAAACTTGCGGGAGATCAGGGCGTGGCAATTGGATTATTTTGACTTGTGGTTTGATACGAAGGTGAATTTGAGGATTGTTTGGACTTGCGATTGATGATAAAGTAAGTTGAGGATTGAGTAGATCTAATTTGTGTATCGAGAATGAATTAGTCTAGACTCAAAGCAAGAGTTATGCCCCGAGGAGGAGGATTATCCTGCGGAAGAGTTGGAATTATGATTTCAAGTCTAGCGTAGATAATCAGACTTGCGGAAGATTGGTAAAGTACGTGTAGAAAATTCTAGAGGGGGGTGAATAGAGTATGTGTCAATAATATCCAATTAAAAATAACTCTATTCAAGTCCACCCAACAGAAATAATAATCAGAGTATAAGTGCAGAATATAAATAGAGATCAGAGAAGCATACGCAGACACAACAGTTTTTTACCTGATTTCCCTCGTGGAGGCCTAGTCCAGGCGTGAGAACTCTAGTTCAGGATTCAAATCCACTATTTATGAAATAGCGTACAACCACGTTCCTTTACTCAGAAGAGCACGCCAACATCTTACAGATTTGCGGATGGTGAAACTTGGAACTATCCAAGTGACTTCTTTTGAAACTCTTGCACACAAACTTCTAGTTGACTCGCACTGAGCACCTTGGGAGCTTGGAAAGTTTCATGGCTAGTTAGATGCGAAGAATAAGCTCTTGAATGTATAGGCTATAGAAGAATAGAAGATGAGAAGATTGGATGAATGAAAATGAGAGGAATCAAGGCCTATATATACTAGTCCAGGAAGGCAGAGTTCGGCCAGAACTCTGTCCCAAATTTTCAAATATTTAGCCGTTGGACAACTAGCAACCAGCAAACACTAAAAATTAGGTCCTAAAATTAAGGGGGCAGAATTCGGCCCGAACTCTGTGTGGGGCAGAGTTCGGCCCGAACTCTGTCTCCTTGGGGACAGAAGGTTTAATAGGCTATTTTGGGCTTGGCAGGTTTTTGGACTTTTGTTTATGGGGCTTTGGGTGTAAAGTCTAGGATTGAGATGTTCAGTGCGACTCAACTTATACTAGACTCAATAAAAAGTAAAATACAGACTCAGAGAACAAGTAAACAGCAGCATGTTATAGCAATTATCGATGATGTTTGTCTTGTGCTGATGTGTGGTGATTGTCTGTTTTGGAGCTTGATGTGTCAAGTTGGATCATAACATATATCGTTTTGTTAATTATCAAGATTAGGTTGATTGCGATCCAGTTTGGGTAAACAATCTCTTCCATTTTGATAATTGACAAAAATATGATATTTGTATGTCGCAACATTCATACTTGGACACATGGAATAAGGATAATAGCTCCCCCGTAGATAAACATGTCGGCTCCCCTTTAAATGGATATGTCCTGAGACATGTTCTAATCCAAGTAAGCACAATAGTATATATTGAAGCTTAAAACATATGTCCACACAAATATCATAAGTATTATCAAGTGTTTCCAAAGCACAAGCAAATATCATAAGTATTCTCCCCCTTTGTCATTTAGCAAAGTGATAAAGTGGCTCCCCCATAAAAAGTAGACAAAGTGAATATATACAATCACACAACTGGAACCACAATCATAGAGAGAAACTACTAGCAGTTTTATATCTCATAAAAACCAAAGTGCATAAGTCTGAAGGAAATACAATGCATGAAAATAGAAATACTACATCTCAAAAACTACTACATGAAACATAATCAAACTACAACCTAACATCAGCAGCATCAGCAGGTACTAAACCACGACCATCATGGAGCATGGGATGGACCAGTAGAGTCTGAAGGGTCGCTGGCAGAGTGATGAGGGTCAACAAAGGTCGCGTCCGGGTCCAGATACCGCCTGACCCATGTGTCGTCAACATGGTAACCTTCGCGAGAAGGGTCCCATATGATAGGAAATGATATAGTAGGATGGGTGGCCAGGGTGTACTGGAGGTCGTGCAGCGAGTTACTAATAGCACTCATCTGAAGGGTGGTGCGGTAGTCTAACTGGGTCCATCGGTCGTCTTCTAAACGGAAGCGATCGTACAACATTGCCTGGATGGAGTCAAGAGTAGCAGGAGGCTCGGGCTCATGAGCATCAGGAGCATCGAAGTCAGAGGATGCAGCAGCAGCAATAGTCCGACGTGCCTTAGACAGAAAAGCAGGAGCAGATAGGAACTGACAGTCATCAAGAGGGATGTTGAAGGCACGAAAAATCTTTGGAAGTGTCACCCTCATTTTTTCGCATTTCGTATTTATGCTCGTAGTTGGATTTTGGCTTGTATTTTTAATTTTCTCGACTTGCAGAATTTTGGGTTATCTCGTATTTCGGGTTTTGGTTCGGCTTGGTTTTAATTGGTTTGGTTTAGTTGGTTGGTTTAATATGTAGTGGAACACCTTAACCTACACTCCTCCCTCATTTCCACCACAACCACCCTCATTATATCCCCACCTAACTTTCTCTCTCCTCTTTACTCTCCATTAATTTTCTTCTTTTTCTTCCTTCTTCCACACAACACCACACCATAGGCAAGTGCTCCTTGCTACTACATAAGGACCCAATATCATTTGTCCATTAGCTTAAGGAGATGGTTTTGAACAACCTTAGGTCTTGATGTTTTGTGTTTTGAAGCTTCATCTGTTCTAGATCTAACTTTTTTCCATTTTTTGGAAATTAGTGGTTTTGATCTATTTTGAGTTGGTTTTGGTAGGTTTTGATGCCTCTATGTTGTAGAGAATCAAATTTCACCCAAGTTAGAACTTTGAAAATCCGAATTTAGAGTTTTATTGGCAAAGTTGTGAGATTTTGAACTTTGGAACCCATTGTTGGTGTTCTTCTCAGCCAACTTGGAGAAGAAGAAGGCCACCCGTGCCCGCGCCGTGCCGTTGCGCGTGCGCGCCGCCGTGCTGGCGCGCCCTCCCGCGCGCACTCCGCTGCGCCGCGCCCTCCCGCGCGCACTCCGTGCCGTGCCCTCCCGCGCGCACTCTGCTGCGCTGCGCCCTTGCGCGCGCACTCCGCTGCGCCGTGCCCTCCCGCGCGCACTCTGCTGCGCTGCGCCCTTGCGCGTGTACTCCACTGCGCCGCGCCCTCCCGCGCGTACTCCGCTGCGCTGCGCCCTCCCGCGCGCACTCCGCTGCGCCGCGCCCTCCCGCGCGCACTCCGCTGCGCCGCGCCCTCCCGCGCGCACTCCGCTGCGCCGTGCCCTCCCGCGCGCACTCCGTGCCGCGCCCTCCCGCGCGCACTCTGCTGCGCTGCGCCCTTGCGCGCGCACTCCGCTGCGCCCTTGCGCGCGCACTCCGCTGCGCCGTGCCCTCCCGCGCGCACTCTGCTGCGCTGCGCCCTTGCGCGTGCACTCCGCTGCGCCGCGCCCTCCCGCGCGCACTCCGCTGCGCTGCGCCCTCCCGCGTGCACTCCGCTGCGCCGCGCCCTCCCGCGCGCACTCAGCTGCGCTGCGCCCTCCCGCGCGCACTCAGCTGCGCTGCGCCCTCCCGCGCGCACTCAGCTGCGCTGCGCCCTTGTGCGCGCACTCTGTGCCGCGCCCTCCCGCGCGCACTCCGCTGCGCTGCGCCCTTGCGCGCCTCGTCGGACGCGCCCTCGCGCGTTCTGGCTCCGCGTTGCCCCCGCTCGCGCCTTTGGTGTGTTGCGGTTGTTCCTCGAGCGCGTCTCTTGACACCGCTCACGCACCCTAGCCCAAGCCTTGCCCGGCGCCCCCCCCTTGGGTCGCCTTTAGCCCAGCACACCCTGTGCTCTGGTGGACCTTGGTCCTTGGTTTCTGGCTAAATTTTGTTTTCTGAGATTTTCTTGTCCACCACACGACTTGACTTGGTCTAACACGTCTTGACACGATTTTCTATGATTTGACATGATTCGGCTTGCGGCTAGTTTTTCTCCTATCTTGTTAATAACTTGGCCTATAACTTCGTAACTTGGTAGCTTGAACCTGTAACTTGATAACTCGGCTCGACTTGAAAGTGGCCCGCGGAGGCGCACTCCTGACTTGACATGACTTGACTTGCCCTGATAGCATGTAACTTGACTTGTCTTGACACCGTGGGTGTACTACTTGTTGCTTTATGCAAATCACTTGTCTTGTCTTGCATCATGTCTAGGACGTGACTTCCTGGGTACCACGGCCAGGGACTCGCGCTAAATTGAATTAGGCTAATTATTAGATCAAACTAGAACATGGAGAATTCCCAGTCACAGGCAATCTCGTTATCTGGGCACTTTAATGGACTTGTAGCTTGCCGACGAGTAGAGCACATTTCCAGCACACTGTCATGTGCTGCACCCTCTAAGTCACCTAAGGGTACATTTGTCTCCCGGGCAATGTACCCACCTATAACTCTCAACCCACGGAAGGATAACTGGATGGTCTGCAGGGCTTGGGACTGGGAGTTTCTCACTTGTATCTTGTTAGTAATTAAGGCTTGTGATAACCCTAGTTAGTTAAAGTAGTAAGCCGTAGTACTTGATTGGCCGATTGTGAATGGATGATGTCCAGCCTTGTCTAAGTCTTGTCTAGCTCCAGTACCTGCTATCTCCTGAGCATGTTTGTTTTACTTATCTCTAATGATAAATGGGTAGAGACAGTGAGCTATTCAGGCGAAGGGGTACAATCCCGGTCCTTGTTTGGTTTAAGGATTGTAACCTGGCTCCCGGAATGGTTCCACGTCCCTAGTTGTTTATCGCCCTGTGTACCTTACTATTTGTATCTTCTTTTATTCTTTATGTTCTGATATGCTGGCTTTTGTTCTTATTTGTGGCCTCCTTTGTGGCACTTGCTCTTTCTGGGGTTTGACCCAGCTGGTTTTGTGTGGCCAGATTTCGGAGCAGCTCCCGAGGATCTACCAAGCTTCCAGCCCAATGGTGACAACTAGACGGAACCCGGGCCAAGCGTGGGTTTTCCTTTTTGTTTCACCCACTTATATGTAAATTTATTCTTTTGAGGCGTTTAGCCGACGAGCACCTGTTAGCTCGATGCACATTTAATCACTGTCTGCCTACGGGCTGTAAACATGATTAACAAATCCTAGGGTTGATCATGTATGACTGAACTCTTGCTAGTCCTATCTTTTTGTACGACTAGCTTCATGATCATCCAATATGTAATATTTGGGACGCCTTATATATATATATATATTTGATGCTCTAACATCTTGTAACTCTGTTAATTGCTTGAGATTGAGACAATAGGCTTGACCTTAAGAGACTGCTGGCTTGTAGTAAACCCTCATATCTAGACAGCCGTGACCGTATAGTTGAGATGTATTCTATTTCAATATACGTAGCTGGCTGTGTCTGCCCCCGCTCTCCAGTATTCTGGTTCTGGGGCGTGACACGGTTTAAGTGGTGGCCCACGCAGGTCTTGTCAATCAAGAAATGTGAGGGTTTACCGAATAGATGTCTCAATCAATCTTCGCCCTTGATCTCTGCTCGTATCTTCAGATCCCTGAGAATCTCGACCTGATCACATTGCTTGTATCATTGATCTGTCCTGGTCCTTTCCTTATTGTTCCTTATGTCGTCTTCTTCAGCGGCATTACTCCCGGACCTGCCAACCAGCCAGAGGAAGCTCGACAAGCGCCCCAGCGCCAGGAAGATCAAGCTCAGCACTCTGGAGTAGCCTCCCGAGTTATGCTTCCCGGAGGCTCAGAACCTCCTTTTCAGGCAGCTCCGCCCGTTCAACCAGCTAGGCAGGATGAGGGGCCTTTGGTAGGGCTTATCAGAGAACTGCTTGCATCCCAAGATCGTCGAGGCGACGCCTTGCACCAGGAAGTTCATGATGCACTAAACCGAGGAGGTCCCCAAGGAAATCAGGCGGCCAACAGTTTCAAGTGCTTGAACCCTCCTTTCTTTGACGGCAGTGAAGATGCGATTGCCGCGGACGCTTGGCTACAGGATACCGAGGTGGTTCTAGAAGCAGCTAGGACACCTGAGAATGAGAAGGTGGCGGTGGTACGCCTACAGTTGTTAGACTTGGCTCGCGATTGGTGGGCAGCTCAGGCCATGGGGTTAGCAGCACCAGTCACTTGGGCGACGTTCAGAGAGAGGTTCCAGACGAAGTACTTCGATGCGGTGGCACGGTACGACCTGCAGACCAGATTCACCAACTTGAAGCAAGGAGGACGGACGGTCGATGGCTATGCGACCGAGTTTTCTAGGCTGAGTAGGTTCGCCCCCACCTTGGTGGCAACCGAGTTCGATAGGGCTCAGCGGTTCCAGCAAGGGCTGCACTTAGAGATATTATTGGCTGTGGAGCAGTTCGAGCACCAGACGTTCGATGCAGTATTGAAGGCAGCAAGGAGGCATGAGTATACCTCCCGGAGAATTATGGACAGGACCGGAGGCAGGAAGCGGTCCCACAACCAGATGCACCAATCTTCAGCTCCAGCCCCGGCAACTAGGGGTATAACTATTGGAACTCCGAGGCGGGCAGCCTCAGTGACGTCGGTTCAGCATTCGACCCCGACGCACCCGCAGCAGCAGAAGCAGAAGCAGTCTTCCGCAGTGGGATGTTCTCATTGCGGGAAGCCGGGCCATGTAGTGGCAGAGTGTCGTAGGGCACAGGGATTGTGCTTGGCTTGTGGAGGAGCAGACCACCATATAGGGACCTGCCCGAATAGGGGAGGTCCATCATCATCCAATCTTTCTAGTTCTTCGGTGAGAGGACCAGCCCCAGTTCCAGTCCAGCAGCAGCAGCAGCAGTACCCGAGGCCATTGGCGCCCCAGGCCCAGGCCTTTCAGCAGCAGAACCAGCAGCAGTTCACCCAGGCTCCAGCACAGAATCGACAGAGGGGTTTCCAGCAGAGGGGACCCGCAGCTAGAGGTCAGGCTATGATGATGACCATGGAAGGAGAAGTTACACCAGGTGAGGTAGTGGCAGGTACTATTCTCGTCAACACCTTACCAGCATCTGTATTATTTGATTCTGGTGCATCGCATTCATTCATGTCTGCACGATTCGCGACACGGATAGGATTGGAGCCCGAGTCATTATCAGTGAGGCTCAATATACTTACTGGTAATGGTCTTGTGGGAGTAGATCGAGTGTTTTCCTCGTGTCGGATTGTAGTTAGCGGTAGAGAGTTCCCCGCTAGGCTCATAGAGTTCCCTATGGCAGACTATGATGTAGTCCTAGGCATGGATTGGTTGAGGAACCATTATGCTAGGATAGACTGCCATATTGGCAGAGTTGTCTTTAGTATTCCCGGAGAGCCAGAGTTTTTATTTTCCAGAGGCACAGTAGAGCCATCTCCTCCAGTATTGCGGATGGCAGTAGCAGCAGTGCAGTTGCCCCGGATAGTTGAAGAGTTTCCAGATGTCTTCCCAGAGGAACTTCTAGGAATGCCACCAGAGCGGGAGATCGAGTTCACCATCGACTTGATTCCCGGGACAGCACCAGTATCAGAGCGAGTCTACAGAATGGCCCACCAGATCAGAGTTAGAGAGCAGGACATCCCAAAGACGGCGTTCAGATCGAGGTACGGGCATTGGGAGTTTCTAGTTATGCCCTTTGGAGCGACCAATGCGCCGGCAGTGTTCATGGACCTCATGAACCGTATTTTCATGCCTTACTTGGACCAGTTTATGATAGTGTTCCTTGATGACATCCTGGTCTACAGCAAGAGTGAAGCGGAGCATGAGCAGCATCTCCGTGTGGTTCTTCAGATTCTCAGAGAGCACCAGTTGTACGCCAAGTTCAGTAAATGCGAGTTCTGGCTCGATCGCATTTCGTACTTGGGTCACATCATTACTCGAGGAGGAGTGGAAGTGGATCCCCAGAAGATTGTGGCTATCGAGGCATGGCCAGTACCCAGCTCAGTGGCAGAAGTTCACAGCTTTCTTGGATTGGCCGGCTACTACCGGCGATTCGTCTCTGATTTCGCAAGGATTTCAGCGCCGATGACTCAGTTGACCCGCAAGGATGTGCCATTTGTATGGACAGCAGAATGTCAGGAATCATTTGTGAAGTTGAAGCGAGGTTTGATAACGGCTCCCATTCTCACCCTTCCAGATGGGACCGGAGGATTCACAGTTTATTGTGACGCTTCAGGCAGAGGATTGGGATGTGTTTTGATGCAGCATGGGAAGGTAATCGCTTATACGTCACGTCAACTCCGTGATCATGAGAAGAATTACCCGACCCACGACTTGGAGCTTGCAGCAGTAGTGTTTGCACTTAAGTTGTGGAGGCACTACTTGTACGGAGACAGAGTAGAGATATTTACTGATCATAAGAGCCTGAAGTATGTTTTCACCCAGAAGGATCTTAATATGCGGCAGAGAAGATGGCTCGAGCTACTGGTGGACTACGATGTAGATTTGCAGTATCATCCAGGGAAGGCCAACGTTGTAGCAGATGCGTTGAGCCGGAGAGCTGGAGTTTATTTCCTGACGGCGCAACCAGAGTTATTGTCAGATCTTCAGAAGATGGGAATTGAAGTGATTCTTCCTTCCAATGTGGCCTTGATGGCCAGCCTACAGATTCAGTCCACCATAGTTGAGAGGATCCGGACAGCACAGTTAACAGATTCCAAGATTCAGCGGCTCAGAGCAGAGTGTGAGGCAGGGAGAAGGCCAGAGTTATGTATTCATGAGGTTGGTACACTTCGACACGGCACGCGTCTTTGTGTACCCAGTGGAGATATCAGACAGGAAGTCATGGCAGAGGCTCACAGTTCGCAGTATTCCATCCACCCAGGCAGCACGAAGATGTACAGAGATATTCGTCAACACTTTTGGTGGAATGGTATGAAGAGAGAGATAGCCCGGTATGTCTCTCGATGTTTGGTTTGCCAACAGGTCAAGGCTGAACATCAGAGGCCAGCTGGACTTCTTCAACCTTTACCGATCCCAGAATGGAAATGGGAACACATAACCATGGATTTCGTGACTGGGTTACCCAGATCTCCGGCAGGCAGAGATGCTATTTGGGTCATTGTGGACAGGCTTACCAAGGTGGCACACTTTCTTCCGTTTAGAGTCGGACAGTCGACGGCACAGCTAGCAGAGATGTATCTCAGGCAGATCGTCAGACTTCACGGAGTGCCAGTCAGCATAGTATCAGACAGGGATACGAGATTCACATCGTACTTCTGGTGCAGTATTCATCAAAGTTTGGGGACTCGTCTCAAGTTCAGCTCAGCGTATCATCCGCAGACAGATGGGAAGTCAGAGCGCACTATACAAACTCTCGAAGATATGTTGCGGTCATGTACCCTTGACTTCGGTGGTTCGTGGGAGGATCACCTGCACCTGGTGGAGTTCTCGTACAACAATAGTTTCCAGGCCAGTATCCAGATGGCACCCTTCGAGGCTCTGTATGGCAGGAAGTGCAGATCCCCGTTAGCATGGGACGATGTCGGAGAGAGACAGATGCTCGGTCCAGAACTGATTTCTCAGACGGTAGAAGTGGTCAGGAAAGTCAGAGAGCACCTCCGAGTTGCTCAGGATCGCCAGCGCCATTGGGCCGATGCTCATCGGCATCCCTTAGAATTTGCTGTCGGCGACCATGTATTCCTTAGGATCTCGCCTACCCGTGGCGTCATTCGTTTTGGCGTACGGGGAAAGCTTAGTCCTAGGTATATAGGGCCGTTCGATATTCTAGAGCGAGTAGGTGATGTGTCCTATCGTCTCGCTCTTCCGCCGTCGCTAAGTGAGGTACATAATGTATTCCATGTATCCCAATTAAGACGGTACATCCCGGACCCGAGCCATATCCTAGATCATTCGGAATTGGTTGTTGGTACCAACCTTTCGTATGAGGAGAGGCCCGTGTCTATATTGGACCGGAGAGAAAAGACGCTCAAGAACAAGACTATTAACTTAGTCCGTGTTGCTTGGGGTCATCACTCTCTAGGTGAGTCAACGTGGGAGCGTGAGGACGACATCCGATCGCGATATCCCTACCTATTTGACTCGTGAGGTATAATATCTTTCTTATGCCTTACGCTTTCCCTTCCTTGCTTGCATTGTATGATTGTATGATTGAACTGCTTAGCGTAGCTTGTCTGTGCTTAGTATGGCTTGTCGTGGCAATCTCTAGCTCCTTGATTAAATTCCGAGGACGGAATTCTTTGAAGGTGGGTAGAGTTGTCACCCTTATTTTTCCGCATTTCGTATTTATGCTCGTAGTTGGATTTTGGCTTGTATTTTTAATTTTCTCGACTTGCAGAATTTTGGGTTATCTCGTATTTCGGGTTTTGGTTCGGCTTGGTTTTAATTGGTTTGGTTTAGTTGGTTGGTTTAATATGTAGTGGAACACCTTAACCTACACTCCTCCCTCATTTTCACCACAACCTCCCTCATTATATCCCCACCTAACTTTCTCTCTCCTCTTTACTCTCCATTAATTTTCTTCTTCTTCTTCCTTCTTCCACACAACACCACACCATAGGCAAGTGCTCCTTGCCACTACATAAGGACCCAATATCATTTGTCCATTAGCTTAAGGAGATGGTTTTGAACAACCTTAGGTCTTGATGTTTTGTGTTTTGAAGCTTCATCTGTTCTAGATCTAACTTTTTTCCATTTTTCGGAAATTAGTGGTTTTGATCTATTTTGAGTTGGTTTTGGTGGGTTTTGATGCCTCTATGTTGTAGAGAATCAAATTTCACCCAAGTTAGAACTTTGAAAATCCGAATTTGGAGTTTTATTGGCAAAGTTGTGAGATTTTGAACTTTGGAACCCATTGTTGGTGTTCTTCTCAGCCAACTTGGAGAAGAAGAAGGCCACCCGTGCCCGCGCCGCGCCGTTGCGCGTGCGCGCCGCCGTGCTGGCGTGCCCTCCCGCGCGCACTCCGCTGCGCCGCGCCCTCCCGCGCGCACTCCGTGCCGCGCCCTCCCGCGCGCACTCTGCTGCGCTGCGCCCTTGCGCGCGCACTCCGCTGCGCCGCGCCCTCCCGCGCGCACTCTGCTGCGCTGCACCCTTGCGCGCGCACTCCGCTGCGCCGCGTCCTCCCGCGCGCACTCCGCTGCGCTGCGCCCTCCCGCGCGCACTCCGCTGCGCCGCGCCCTCCCGCGCGCACTCAGCTGCGCCGCGCCCTCCCGCGCGCACTCAGCTGCGCCGCGCCCTCCCGCGCGCACTCCGCTGCGCTGCGCCCTTGCGTGCGCACTCTGTGCCGCGCCCTCCCGCGCGCACTCCGCTGCGCTGCGCCCTTGCGCGCCTCGTCGGACGCGCCCTCGCGCGTTCTGGCTCCGCGTTGCCCCCGCTCGCGCCTTTGGTGTGTTGCGGTTGTTCCTCGAGCGCGTCTCTTGACACCGCTCGTGCACCCTAGCCCAAGCCTTGCCCGGCGCCCCCCCTTGGGTCGCCTTTAGCCCAGCACACCCTGTGCTCTGGTGGACCTTGGTCCTTGGTTTCTGGCTAAATTTTGTTTTCTGAGATTTTCTTGTCCACCATACGACTTGACTTGGTCTAACACGTCTTGACACAATTTTCTATGATTTGACATGATTCGGCTTGCGGCTAGTTTTTCTCCTATCTTGTTAATAACTTGGCGTATAACTTCGTAACTTGGTAGCTTGAACCTGTAACTTGATAACTCGGCTCGACTTGAAAGTGGCCCGCGGAGGCGCACTCCTGACTTGACATGACTTGACTTGCCCTGATAGCATGTAACTTGACTTGTCTTGACACCGTGGGTGTACTACTTGTTGCTTTGTGCAAATCACTTGTCTTGTCTTGCATCATGTCTAGGACGTGACTTCCTGGGTACCACGGCCAGGGACTCGCGCTAAATTGAATTAGGCTAATTATTAGATCAAACTAGAACATGGAGAATTCCCAGTCACAGGCAATCTCGTTATCTGGGCGCTTTAATGGACTTGTAGCTTGCCGACGAGTAGAGCACATTTCCAGCACACTGTCATGTGTTGCACCCTCTAAGTCACCTAAGGGTACATTTGTCTCCCGGGCAATGTACCCACCTATAACTCTCAACCCGCGGAAGGATAACTGGATGGTCTGCAGGGCTTGGGACTGGGAGTTTCTCACTTGCATCTTGTTAGTAATTAAGGCTTGTGATAACCCTAGTTAGTTAAAGTAGTAAGCCGTAGTACTTGCTTGGCCGATTATGAATGGATGATGTCCAGCCTTGTCTAAGTCTTGTCTAGCTCCAGTACCTGCTATCTCCTGAGCATGTTTGTTTTACTTATCTCTAATGATAAATGGGTAGAGACAGTGAGCTATTCAGGCGAAGGGGTACAATCCCGGTCCTTGTTTGGTTTAAGGATTGTAACCTGGCTCCCGGAATGGTTCCACGTCCCTAGTTGTTTATCGCCCTGTGTACCTTACTATTTGTATCTTCTTTTATTCTTTATGTTCTGATATGCTGGCTTTTGTTCTTATTTGTGGCCTCCTTTGTGGCACTTGCTCTTTCTGGGATTTGACCCAGCTGGTTTTGTGTGGCCAGATTTCGGAGCAGCTCCCGAGGATCTACCAAGCTTCCAGCCCAATGGTGACAACTAGACGGAACCCGGGCCAAGAGTGGATTTTCCTTTTTGTTTCACCCACTTATATGTAAATTTATTCTTTTGAGGCGTTTAGCCGACGAACACCTGTTAGCTCGATGCACATTTAATTACTGTCTGCCTACGGGCTGTAAACATGATTAACAAATCCTAGGGTTGATCATGTATGACTGAACTCTTGCTAGTCCTATCTTTTTGTACGACTAGCTTCATGATCATCCAATATGTAATATTTGGGACACCTTATATATATATATTTGATGCTCTAACATCTTGTAACTCTGTTAATTGCTTGAGATTGAGACAATAGGCTTGACCTTAAGAGACTGCTGGCTTGTAGTAAACCCTCATATCTAGACAGCCGTGACCGTATAGTTGAGATGTATTCTATTTCAATATACGTAGCTGGCTGTGTCTGCCCCCGCTCTCCAGTATTCTGGTTCTGGGGCGTGACAGGAAGGTACATGGCATAGACTAAGGATTTTGGTTTTGGTCTCGCACGAATCATCCAATCCATCATCGTGCAAGGAAAGTTGAACGAAAGACAAAAGTGAAGATGATATAGAGCCGATATCTCAAGATAAGTGACTTCATCGGTAGATCCAACCTTGGGCAAGATCGAGGAAAAGATGATCTGATGGAGTTCATAAAAATAGTTGTTGAGATATTTGGCTCGAAGCTTGCGAGGATGTGTGTTAGGAGAACACAACGTATCCTTGAAACCCTCAAGAGTGGTTTCACCGAGAAATTGGAACTGTCGGGCATCAACAAGTTTTTTCCAAGTATTTGGTTCCGGGAGGTCAAGGTAATCGGCAAGTTCGAAATCGTCAAAGGATATATCAATGTCGGCGACACGAGAATAAATTCTAGTATCGTCATGAGTTAAATTACAGTAAAACATCTGTATGGCATTGAGATAGACACAAAATAAAGTTGTGACAAGTTCATCGAGGCATAAATCGTGAAAAAGTGCGTCATATGCCGAATTTTTTTTGAAGTTTATCGGATGGCCCGGGAACACACTATGTGAGCGAAAGTCCATGTACCACTCATTGGATGCATCCAATGAGACAAAAATTTGCTCATTGTAGGTGTTAAGATTTGGTGGAGGTGGTGGATTGAACAAAGGATGACTTAGAGGAGGAGGAGGAGGAGGGTTAGATGAAGATGCCCCCTCACTTCTCAACCTCTTTCCTCTTCCAAATAACTTAGGAGCCATTGATAATGAAAAGCGATTAAATTTGAAAGAGAAGAGAAAAAGGAGTTATACCTCACACAAATGGTTAGAGATGGAAGAGATCCTTTAAAAGCCCTTAGATCTTGAGTTTGGAAGGAAATAGCCCTAAAATATGGGTTTTCTAGGGTTAGGGTTGAGAGAAAGGAGTTTGAAGGGAGGTAGAAGAAGATAAAAGTGAAGGGAGAGAAGGAGAGTTCAGGTTTATGATGGTTACGACCAGCAGGTCGGGTTAAATCGTGGTCGTCCGATCAAAAAATGGATGGCCAGGAACCAAAGTAGGTTCTGTAAGCAGGCACACAGAGTTCGGCCTGAACTCTGTGTAGACAGAGTTCGGCCCGAGTTCTGTTGCTCTGGCTCCAGAATTCCAAAAGAAAAAAAATCGTTTTGATGAATTTTAAAAAAAATCTGGAATGAGAAATAATGAATGGTATAAGCCATGTAATTGTGTAGCCATATAATAATTTTTTGTTAAAACAATGATCATCACAGTGGAACTACCTCAGGTAAGCTGTAGGGCCCGGATCCCAGCTAGCGGTAGTCTGAAGACTAGTGCACCGTGTTGCTTAGGCTTTTACGCCTTGTTGTCAGAAGGGCCCTTTCGGCTTGTACCCAAAGTAGTGTCCCCATGAATGATATATGTTGTAACCGTTATTCATGCAGGTACACATTATTGTACGACAGATTCATCCAAAATTCCTAACTCTCGACAAAGAAAATTGAAGCGCTCTTCGGCTAGTGGTTTTGTAAAGAAATCTGCTAGTTGATGTTCAGTGTCAATGAATTCTAAGTTAATAGTGTCGTGCTATTGATGATCACACAAGAAACGATGTCTAATCTCTATATGCTTTGTGCGTGAGTGACATACTGGGTTAGTGGTTAAATTTATTGTACTAGTGTTACCACAAAAAATAGGTATGTGCTTGAATAATAAGTTATAGTCCTCAAGAGTTTGCTTCATCCACATAATCTGTGCACAACAACGACCAGCTGCGATGTACTCAGCTTCTGTTGTGGATAATATGACAGAATTCTGCTTCTTGCTAAACCATGAGACTAAAGCCTTTCTTAACAAATGACACGTGTCGCTGGTACTCTTACGGTCGACTTTTCATCCTGCAAAATCAGCATCAGAATATCCGATTAATTCAAAGGAAGTGGTTTTGGGATACCACAAGCCTACCGTAATCGTTCCTTTAAGATAACTAAAGAAACGCTTAACAACGGTCATGTGTGATTATTTTGGATTAGCTTGATATCTAGCACATAAGCAAACGCTAAACATAATATCGGGATGACTAGCAATTAAATACAATAGACTACCAATCATACCTCGATACTTACGTTGATCGATCGGTTTGCCGCTTTCATCAGGTTCAAGCTTTGTTGTAGTAGCCGAAGGAGTGCTGATAGGTTTGATATTGTCAAGCTCAAACTTTTTCAGCATGTCCTTTGTATACTTTGACTAACTGATGAAGACGCATTGCGAGTATTGTTTGATTTGTAGTCCAAGGAAGTAGTTGAGCTCCCCCATCATGCTCCTCATCTCAAACTCGTTCTGCATACACTTGGCAAAATGTTGCATATACCCTCATTAGTAGACCCAAATATGATATCATCTACATAAATTTGTACTAACAAGACAGTGTCATCAAGGGATTTTATGAAAAGTGTAGTGTCAATTTTCTTTTGAAAAACCTTTATCAAGTAAGAAAGTACTAAGGCATTCATACAAAGATTGATGAGCTTGTTTGAGGCCATAAAGGGCTTTCTTAAGTTTAAAAACAGGGTCAAGAAATTTATGATTTTCAAAATAAGGGGGTTTCTTGACAAAAACCTTTTCTTTAATGAAACCATTTAGATAAACACTTTTCACATCCATTTGAAAAAGTTTAAAGTTTTGGAAATTTGCAAAGGCACAAAGCATCCAAATAGATTCAAGTCATGCGACAAGAGCATACGTTTCATCATAGTCGATACCCTCCTCTTGGTTGTATCCTTGATCTACGAGATGAGCCTTGTTGCGAGTGACCAAACCGTCCTCATTAACTTTGTTAAGAAAAATCTATTTGGTACCAATGATTGAATGATCAGTAGGCCTAGGAACAAGTTTTCAAACCTGATTTTGTTCGAATTGGTTAAGTTCTTCTTGCATTGCAGATATCCAAAATTCATCGTTAAAAGCTTCTAAAACATTTTTAGGTTCAATTTGAGAAATAAAAGCAATGCTAGCAATAAAATCTCTTAAAGGAGATCGAGTAGTTACCCCTTTCGATACCTCACCTATTACCAAGTTTTCAGGATGTGAAGGTTTGAATTGAAATTTCTTTGGTAAGCTCTCTGGTTTCGGGTGGTGTATCCACAGGAGTGAAAGTTGATGGTTCATCATCATTGGGAATGATAGTTGTACTATTATCCTCATCAAAAGTAACGTTAGTAGACTCTTCAATAATTATGAAGCATTTGTTGAACACTCTATATCCCTTACTCTTGGCAGCATAACCAAGAAGAATGCCTTCGTCAGCTTTGGCATCAAACTTGCCTAAGTTGTCTTTGATATTCAGGATAAAACAATGACAGCCAAACACTAAAAAGTAAGAAACATTTGGAGTTCTAATAAACCAAAGCTCATAGGGTGTTTTCTTCAAAATAGGTCGAATCAAAACCCTATTAAAAACATGGCACGAAGTGCTGACAACTTCTGCCCAAAAATATTTCGGAAGAGAAAATTGATTCAACATGACTCTAGCCATATCGCCAAGTGTCCTATTCTTCCGCTCCACAAAACCATTTTGTTGAGGACTTCTAGGACAAGAAAACTCATGATTAAAGCCTTTTAAATCAGAAAACTTTTCAAAATCAGAATTTTTGAATTAGCCACCATGATCACTTCGAATACGAGTAATCATGTAGCCTTTTTCGTTTTGGACCTTTTTAGAAAAAACTTTGAAAACTAAAATAGTATCACTTTTATTTACAATAACGAAAACCCAAGTAAATTTTGAAAAGTTATCAACAATTACAAAAGCATAGAATTTCGTGCCAAGACTGGCAACTCTACTAAGACCAAATAAATCCATATGGAGTAATTGCAA
Organism: Iris pallida; assembly: GCA_029216955.1. Taxonomy (NCBI): domain Eukaryota; kingdom Viridiplantae; phylum Streptophyta; class Magnoliopsida; order Asparagales; family Iridaceae; genus Iris; species Iris pallida. Next base: position 77,137 of record JANAVB010039309.1, on the reverse strand, counting down.
AAGTCGAGTGGTACTTACAGTGTTGATGGATTTAAAAGAAGATTTGGTAGCCTTATTCTTTTCATATTCGACACATACCCTGTCCTTTTTGAATATGATTTCAGGCAATCCTCTTACTAGCTTCTTAGTAGATTGTCTCGATATGGTGTCCATGTTAGCATGACCAAGACGCTGATGCCATAATAACCTTTCATATTTGTTGGTATAAAGGCATCTACCTATACTGTTAGTATCTCTAGATAGATAGAAAATATATTTGTTATCTTCCCTTATCCCTTCGAAAGCGATGTCTCCAGATGATCTATCATATATAAAGTGTTTAGTTTTACCGAAGTTAATATCATATCCGTGATCAGCAAGATGACTAATGATGAGCAGGTTATGCTTTAACTCGATCACTAAACAGACATCCTTAATAACGAGAGAAGGAGGATAACCAATTGTATCGTTAACTATGATATAGCCTTTCAGATTGTTGTCGAAGGATACATATCCTTCCCTTTTTATCGACAGTATTACGAATAGATTAGCATCTCTAGTCATATGTCACGAGTACCCACTATCGAGAATCTATTTGCTTCTAGTTTGAAAAGGAAGGTCCACCTACACCATGAGTAGATGTGACCTTTAGTACCCAGATTCTTGTGGATCCTGAAAAGTTAGTCTTCAGTACCCATGCATATAGATTAATATCCACTAGTTTTCTAATACTACACTATGGTGATATGTGTCCATATAAACCACAGTAAGTACATGTAGCATGCATATTAGTGTTGGGTGCAGGATGATAGTGATGTCTATGTGGGTGTAGGATGATGATAACTATTACGTGTAGCAGCAGGATGATTATAACTACGTGTGTGTGTATTTTACGTCCTACATGGGAGTAGGTGTACATAAAGGCATGCTTTTATGTGATATATGGATGAGTGTTCTTGTAATGACGTGCTCTCTTGTGTTGAGCCGTCTGGTGTTTAGTGTAAGTGTTGTGATTATGAGACTGAGTTTGAGGTTGAATAACCTGTTTACCCAGTCTAATATCTAATTTCTTAGAGGCACCATGCAACTCATCACATTTAGCAGTAAGACCATTTATTCTACCAGTAGCAATCTTGTACTTGTTTTTCTCTTCAGCAAGTTCTTTATTTAAAGCAGTGATATCATGTGTTTGCTTCTCAGTAAGAGATTTAGCATCGTGTAAGCTTAAATTAAGCTTAGATACCCCCTCAGTGTTTTCAGTGGATGTAGTGTTTCTAATATTTTCTAATAAGCATGAAAGTCTATGTATCTCGGCTTCATGAGCCATGATCTTATCCTTAGCATCTTTATATTTGTTATAACCTTTTTGTGGTCTTCAAGTAGATCACTAAAGGCATCACCTAGTTCATCAAAAGAAAAGTTGTCAAAAGAATCATTTACCTTACTGAAGTTGCCATTAGGCGGACGTTTGCTGTGTCTTGTCGAAAGTCCTCTTCTTCGTCTGAATCATTGGCCTCGCTTTCGTGCCAGATGCTAGTATTGGCATACTTTCTTGAGGTTGGCTTCTTATACAGATTTTCGTATCTGCTTCCTTTCTTTGCTACAGGACAATCTTTTCTGACGTGTCCTGTCTGCTTGCATCTGAAGCAGGTGGGTTCTTTCTCATCGTCTTTTTGTTCCTTCTTTCTTCGGTTGAAGCGTAGGAACTTTTTGAAATTTTGAACCATGAGTGCTTGAATGTCACCTTCGGAATCGTCGTCATCTCTTTCTTTTATGATGGTTCTTCGGCGATGAGCTCTTAAGGCAATTTCTTTTTTTTTTTGAGCAGTTTCTTCAAAATCTTTGAGGTCGAGCTCATGCGTCATCAGCTTATCCATCAGAGTTTCTAGTGACATAGCCGTAAGATCATTTCCTTCGATAATCGCCGTGATCTTGGGGTTCTATATCTTCGGCAATCCTCCTAGCGCTTTGCGTATCTTCTCATGGTTGGAATATACTTTACCAAAGAAAGATAGAGGGTTAACGATATCAAGGAATCTGGTGAACATCTGAGTAATCGTCTCATTTGGCTTTATTTTGAATATCTCGTATTCTTGTGTCAGACGACTGATCTTTGATTCTTTAACCTGTGTGGTTCCTTCATGAGTCACCTCCATAAGCCTCCATACTTCCTGTGAGGTAGAGTACGTAGTGACCCTGTTGAATTCAGTCCTGTCTATTTCATAAAATAGAGCATTAATAGCCCTAGCATCCAGACTTGCCTGTTTCTTTTCCTAGTCAGAATATTTGTCGTAGGGTTTTTCAATAAGAGTCCCATCGACAGCTATTCTGGTAGGCTTTTTGTAACCATCCGTAACGATGGTCCATAGATCAAATTCCATAGACTTAAGATAAAAACTCATCCTAGTTTTCTAATAGGTGTAGTTAGTTCCGTCAAATAGGGGTGGCCTATTTATGGACTGTCCCTCACCATAGTTTGAAAAGGTAGGTTGTGTGGTTGCAATGGACCAGCTCTTAGGATGTTAATCCGATATAAGAGAACAAAACTCCGATACCAATTAAAGTACGTGTAGGCAATTCTAGAGGGGGTGAATAGAGTATGTGTCAATAATACCCAATTAAAAATAATTTTATTCAAGTCCACCCAACAGAAATAATAATCAGAGTATAAGTGAGGAATATAATTAGAGATCAGAGAAGCATACACAGACACAGCAGTTTTTAACCTGGTTTCCCTCGTGGAGGACTAGTCCAGGCCTCAGAACTCTAGCTTAGGATTGAAATTCACTATTTGTGAAATAGCATACAACTACGTGCCTTTACTCAGAAGAGCATGCCAACTTCTTACAGATTCGCGGATAGCAAAACTTAGAACTGTCCAAGTGACTTCTTTTGAAACTCTTGCACACAAACTTCTAGTTGACTCACACTGAGCACCTTGGGAGCTTGGAAAGTTTTGTGGCTAGTTAGAAGAGAAGAATAAGCTCTTGAATGTATAGGCTATAGAAGAAGAGAAGATGAGATGATTCGATGAATGAAAATAAGAGGAATCAAGGCCTATATATACTAGTCTAGGAAGGTAGAGTTCGGCCAGAACTCTGTCCCAAATTTTTAAATATTTAGCCGTTGGACAACTTGCAACCAGCAAACCCTAAAAATCAGGTCCTAAAATTAAAGGGGCAGAGTTCGGCCCGAACTCTGTGTGGGGCAGAGTTTGGCCCGAACTCTTTCTCCTCGGGGACAGAAGGTCCAATGGGCTATTTTGGACTTGGCAAGTTTTTGGACTTTTGTTTATGGAGCTTTGGATGTAAAGTCTAAGGTTACGATACTCAGTGCGACTCAACTTACAATAGCCTAGACTCAATAAAAAGTAAAATATGGACTCAGAGAACAAGTAAACAGCATCATGTCATAGCAATTATCGATGATGTTCGTCTTGAGCTGATATGTGGTGATTGTCTGTTTTGGAGCTTGATGGAGCTTGATGTGTTAAGTTGGATCATAAAAGATATCGTCTTGTTAATTATCAAGATTAGGTTTACTGCAATCCAGTTTGGGTCAACATTTGGAATGTGACATATTGTTATGCTAGACGACCTTGTGATTGAATGCGTAAATTGTATTAAATGACTTAGGGAATGTGGTATGAGAACTATGGTTTAGCGACAAATTGTGTCGTAGTGTACTTGACTATCATGGATAGGTGGATTATATCGAACATATTTGAAGAGAGACTATACGAATTCCTAGTTTAGACGTACGATATTGATATGTCGAGGAATTGAATGAGCAGAACTTATCGTAGGATGTATTTGCTGAACGAATCGGACCCCTTGGACTAATTGTTGCAAGTGCGAATAGGAGAACATATATGCTCGAAGTTTAGAAATCAGAGTGATGCGGGCTTTGGCTAGAAAACCCGTACGATCAACTTTGGTTTGACCTTAGAATAGGGTCAGTGTTGATATTATTGTTTGGGAACAGTGATTCCAATACTGACGGTTGACTTTAGCTTGGAGAGATGGCCGAGCTGTAACCTTCGTTAATCGGATTTTTGAAGTTTTTCAAATTTTCATATTTTTCTATTCTACGAATTTTTCCAAGTCTTTGAAAACAAAAATTTAATATGAAACATATTTTGATCGTGATATGCTGTCGTTATTTTGTTGAGTCTTTGATTTTGAGAAAAATCGTATTATATGGAGTTTCGTTCTAAATAAAATTATTGTCCAGTTTCTAAAAAGAATTTTTGTAAGATATAAATATATTTTTTATATATAAGAAATAATTTGTCAAAACATTATTTTTAATTAAATATACTTTATTATTAAATTTTATTTTGAAAACCTATAATTATAATGATTGTAATTTATTATATTTTCTCGTTCCGGGCTAAGACTATTTCGATCTTCTAGCCTACCAAGTTAGACTTGGATTGTGGGCCACGACTTTGTTTTGTTAGTAATCAAAAATCATAGCTAAATTGTAATTAGCTAGAATTTAATTTATTAACTAATTAAATTAAGGAATAACGATTGTTAGTGGCTAGTGTGAGGTTAATAGTTAGTAATTTTCACTAATTTCCTATTTTCTATTGCATGTACATTTTCTTTTAGGATTTTCTTTCTACCCTATAATTATGCACACCTCCCAATATTTTACATCAAAAAATTCCTAAAACTTAGGATCCCTACTTAGCTGCCACCCTATTTGCTTTGCTAACAGCAACATCCAGCAACCTTGGTCGACACCAACAACCACCGGCCATCGCCGGAGCTTCCCTCCTCCCTACAGCCCACAACCACCATCACCATTCACACCACCAGTACCCCCATTCACCGCAGCCATCTCTGAACCCCCAAACCACCACCAATGCAGCCTTTCCGGCCAACTTGGCCGCCTCCATCATCACATCCCCTCAATGCCACCTCCATCGTCCCCTCCGATCAACATACCACCACTACTAATACTTCACTCAGCCCCTGGCCGACCCAATACCCCGACGTTGCTGCCACCTCCACCGGCCTCTTTTCTCAAAACCAGTCACTGCCACAATGTCGCCACCACCATTAATCACCATCGTCACTACCACCTCCAGATCCCGGCCACCTCAACTCCCCAAGCCTACCGATAAATGCCAAACCAACACCACCACTACTACTGGCACAACCCACTCCGGCCCGACATTGCACCGGCCACAGCCACTAAGACCAGCAACCACCACCACACATACCACCACCGCTAGTCCACCGCCGACTTCCTTCCGACACCCCATTCGTCACCATCGGTACTTTTACATTCCTATTATCACATGAGAGACAGAATGAGAGACAGAATGAGCCTAACCTGCTCTCCGTCGCCCGACCCAACCGCGTCGTCCTCTACAGCAGATAGATCTGTCCTGCCTTCTCGTCGACGGATCTAGGCCGCCAGTGCTTAGATCCATGTTTCGTACACTCCACGGCTGCCCACGTCCGGTACGTCCGTATCTCTCCGCCTGGCGAGATTCCGTCCAGGTGCTTCTTCGCTAGGCGCCAAACTACCAGATCCACCCGCGCCCCGCCGACGAGTTCCCACTGTGAGCTTCCATCCCTCGCCCCTATCTCCCTCTCGACTACTCTCCCCTTCTTATCCCTCTTACTTACTTCTTTTTCTCTCTCCTCTGCTAGAAACAACAACTAAATATTGGGGGGAGAAGTTGATCAAACTAAGAAACATAGTGTTGTTTCATTCCACCAAATCTATGGTTATTATTATTTTTTGTGATTATTTTTATGAGTATATATGATACGTCAGTAACAGAAGAAAATGAGATTTGATTACTACTCCATTATTTTATAAACTGCATGTATGGAGCAGTGAATAATAAGTTCTGATTATTATTATATTGTTTATAATCAGTATATACCTAGGCTTATATGTAAGGGTATATAGGTAGAATATTTAGTAGTATTATAACTGTACAGTTCTGTTTATTACTTTTGTTATTTAGTATTATAGCCATAAAAATCATTACCAATTTTGAGAATTACATATTACTATTATTTTCAAAATTATAGTGTAACCCAAGTGTAGTATTAGACCTTGGCCCTGTATTGACTATAAAAGTAGATTTAGAACATAAAATATTGTTGTATTATTTTATTTAATAGTTTTGACCAAAAATAGGAATTTCTAATAATTTCAAGCTTTTATTAATAAGATATAGATTTTAACATCATAAATAATTTTTAAAATAAATAGTTATACATATTTAGTCGTGCTTTTCCTTTAATGTCATAAATTGCAATTGAACTAGACATTTCCTATTTCTTGAATGGATTATCGTACCGAATCCTGATTCTGGACTCCAATATATCAAACTAGGCATTTTGGACTATTCTGGACCCGATGGAACCGTTTGTGCCATCATTTGGGACCATCTTGTGGAGCATAGCGTTGTACCTATCCCGTGTCAATATGTTCGTGTCGTGCACGTCGACTCCAACTAAATTCAGGCGAGCATATTCTCTGATTGTTTTCATCTTGATAGTATCTATGTTGCCTACTCCAGACTACTTTATTTGATGCTAACACATTGTTAACAAGGATTGGTACTATATGGATCTTGTCATGCGATATTTTCTTCTTATTGGGTACATCGAGTATTTCATGTTCATATACCTTATTATGTACATCGTGTACTCATTGTATTCGTATTATTCATGTACTCTCATGTCCTCTCATGTACTGTCATGTGCTCACATGTGCTTCATATTCAAACTAATAATCGTGTACGTAACGTAACGTGATCGGATCCTTATGTATTGATTGAGGTGGGGGAGTAGAAGTAGTTATGTGGTTAAATCCCTCTAGTGTAATCATGTATATGTCGATTATGCCTTCACGTATAATCGAGTTACTGTAGAATAATCATGTACATCCTAAACCAATCATATAACTATCTTGTGCTCTAAATCACTTATATTCATTATAGTTTAACATGTTCTCTGTCTTGTTCATGTACTCAGTTTTCTTATATCTTCATGATGCTATTTATCTATTTCTTTGTATTTTCTTTCCAGTATGTCATGTATCTTATTCTATTGCGAGTTATATATTTCCTACCATGCAAATGGAACTGCTTTTATGGTTATGTACTTAGCTCCAATCCAGATGGGATAACTATTTGTATAGGTAATGTTATGCCCACACCCTGGACTTTATGATGACAAATTTTGATGTATCTTTAGATCATGAGTTGACCTCTGGAGAGCTCTAGGCCATTGTATTTATTATTTATGTTTCATTATCGGATTTGTCTCTGATATAGTCTGGTTATATTTGTTCATTTGTAGACTTTATTTGCTTCATAATTATTGATATCTTTCCTATTTCATATATTACTTAGTTTTTTGTGATGTGATTTGAGTACATCTGTTATTATGGATTATCTAGATGTTGTAGATATTTATTGGGTACTTGACAGCGTTCTACCGCCGATACTACGTCATAGGCTGGGCGTGCCCACGCACTAGTACCCGAATATCTGGGTGCGGGTCGTGACACGTTTTTATGGTGGCCCATGCAGGTCAGTCTTCGCAACTAACGCGAAGTTGTGGTAGTGCATTTGCTTAGTCGTACTACTACGAGCCTGTCCTAGGATTAGGATTTGGATCATAGAATATTCTAAGAGTTTTGGTACTCAATCACATATTAGGATCTCTTGTAACACCCAGTTTTTCAAATGAGGGTAATTTTGAACTTTTATAATTTTGATTAATCGATAATAAGATTTAACTCATGTTGTAATTTTTTGGTTATTTTTTAATCAATTTAAAACTATTTAAAATGTTGAATTGTGATTTTGATGGTTAACTAGTTAATCCCTAGTTTTGCTAAGCTTAGAGACTAACCATGGGGACCTAACCATGTGATTAGAATGACTATTTACAACTTTTTAGGCTAAGGGTATTTTGGTCATTTTGTGACTTTTAAATTATTTAGGATTTTGATTAATTGGTGAATTTAGATTATTTTTAATAATAATTAAATTGATATATTATTATTTTGGTCATTTTTAATATTTTAATATTTTGGGAAAATTTTATATTTTTAATATTGTTTTTATTGGATTTGTTTAGTCGGGTTTGAGTTTCGTCTCGTTTCGACTTGTATTGTGACCCGGGTAGCTTGAACTCTAGATGGGATCCAATATTAAGTTAAGCATGGCTCACAAGACCCAACATTAAGTTAGTTAATTAAACTAATTTTTATCATGTTAGAATGGTTAAGTTAGAGACTCAAAACTAGATCATTTTGACCCCAAACTTGAACCTAGTCTAGACTTAACCATATGAGACTAGAGAGGGACAATTAGGACATTTCCCATTAGCCCTAATGGACTCTTTATGGCAGCCACCTTTAGGAGAGAATGATTCATTTCATTCATTACAATCTTGCCTCTTTTATTTTTCTTTTGTTCTTCCCCAATTTTAGAGAGCCTTCCCATTGATTTGATCTCCAAATCAAATCATTCCTTCACCAAACCTTCCTTCAATCATTCCCATTCTCCAAGGGAAGGGTGCTACCAAGGATTGGAAGAGGAGTGCAAGGAGGAGTGTCCACTTTGAGAGATCTTCGTATCGAAGTCGTGTCCTAAAGGATTTCATTGGGATTCCACTCCCAATAGGTAAAACCCATCCTATAAATTAATTTTCTTTGCATATAAATTAGTTTTGAATCCGTAGGATTCATCCTCATGCATGTGTCTAATTTAGATTCAAATTTAAGGCCATTTGGTGCTCTCTTGAGGATTTTAGATATGTGTCTTGTGTCCTACTTGATAGATCCCAAATTAGGACACCCCATATGTATGTATGTATGATAATAGCTTAAATAGATATTTAAATTCAGTTTTATAATGGTTAGAGAGTGGATTGATCTTAGTTAGGATGGTTAGAATGAGTTTCATTTGGATACCTATGTTTGTATCCAAGTATCTTGGCCTATATGTGTTCTTTTGTCAAATCTGTCATAATTTTCATCCACGTTTTTATTAACCAAAGCAACTTAGAAATATCATAACATTTAGCTTAGAACTCCGATTTATCTCCCATTTTTTAAAGAACCATATCGAAGTTAGCTTTCCAAATATATATTTTAATAAGCCAAATTCTTTCTGTAACTTTCTGTAGAATTTTTGAGTGTCAGCTGTACGAAAGACGAACGTGTGTCGGTATTTTCGCGATTTTGGGAGCTCTCGGACACGAAAATGCGATCCGTTTGAAGTTTTGGAAAGCTAACACGAAGGGCTACAACATAATTTAATCCTAGAATTTAGTGAATGCCCAATTGGTACAGTATTGATTTTAAGTAGAAGAGTGACTATACGATAGATGTATTTTGTGTAACCTATGAGCCTATGTAGTATGGATATTAAATGAATATAGAGTATGTAATGCATGATATGTTAGATGAATGAAATAATATATATATATATATATATATATATATATATATATATATATATATATATATATATATATATATATATATATATATGATATATATTCTCTTTACATTATTGTATATATAGGGTTGAATGCAAGCATGTAGGAATGCAATTAATATAATGCATATGAGCAATGCATGAATGAAAGAATAATATACAATGTGTGCATGAAAGTATATAATGAATGCTAGATATGAATGCAAGATATATATGTAATGATAGATATGAATGCATATTGTATAAATATTGTAATACAATATATAATGATAACATGTGTGGTAATGTAGTGTATATGATGCAAGCATGAATGAATGGAGAAAATACATGTATATTGGTAATATAGAATGTAATATATGAATGCAAGAATGCAAGATAATGTATTGTATCCATATATGATGTATTCAACTTAAAGATAATGTAATATATGAAAGGAATGAATGATAATATATAACATGATATGTAGGGTAATGCAAGGTATAAAATATATGATGTGTGCATGTTTGTATGTCTCTATGTTAATGTATGAAATGATATGAATATACAATATATGCATATGTATAAAATATGTAGGTAATGCATAGATGCATGGATGAAATGAATGTTTGCAATATGTTAATATAAATACAAGTATCTAATATGCATGAATGTACGTATAATATAATACAAGTATACATGTATGTATCATGTAAATGTAATATACATGATATGTATGTATGCATGTATACAAGGTAAGTATGTATGTATGTATTTCTATAAACTGAGTTAACCTATAACCTTTTACACATATGCATTCATACACCCTTTCACATCATGTATCCCATGTCACATACACCTACCTATCACTAAATTTTAGAACATAAATACATATCCTTTCACATACATGCCAAACACACACATACTCACTTACTCTTTTATCTCTCTTTCTCTCTCTCTATATATATGTATGTGCCTATATATATAGCTTTCCTATATATATCTATGTATATGAATAGGTGAATGTGAATAATATATATACATTATATGACTAAGTTTGTGTGCCTTGTTAGCTTATGGTTTAGTTTTGTGCTTGGTTTAGCAAGTGACTTAGGCTTTGAGTTAGTAGCTATCTTGGATACTTGATTTACATATACTTAGTTTGTTTAGACCTAGAATAACTTGTTTGACCTAATTTAGACTTGTTAGACTTAGTTTGACCATAGTTGACCTAGGTTTGACTTTCAGGGTTGACCAAGTTGACCAAGAGTTGACTTTGGTCTAGATTGACCTAGAATCATGTAGAATGCATAGTAGAACTTCATATTGCCATTTTGGACTTGTTGTGACTTGTGCTGTTCTGATTAGGAGCCAGACACCTCTCCTCGGACAGTATATTTACTTTGGACATTCAGACACCAGGCGAGTACATTCTCTGATCATTTCATATCCTGTAATAGGAGTATTTTCCTTCTTTAGATTTCTTTACATGATGCTGACACGTTGGAAATACGGATTAGTACTATATGGATCTTGTTGTACGATGTTATCCCCTTAGCGGATACATCGGGTATTCGTGTTCGTGTACTTTATCGTGAACATCGTGTACTCCTTGTATTTGTGACATTCGTGTACGAAATGTGTGAAATCGTGTATAATCATGTATTCACATGACCTTCGTGTACAATAACATAACTTAACTAGATCCTTGTGTATTGATTGGGGCGGGGGAGTATAAGTGGTTATGTATTCAATCCAGTAGATTAGTCGTGTACAACCTCTGTAGATTACTCGTGTACAATATTGTACCGTTTACATAACCATCTTGTGCTCTGAATCACTAGTACTGTTAGTTCTCTATATACTGTAGCTATTTATTTACAGTCTCTCTCTTTTTATCATGTTATTCCTTCAGTATCTTGTATCTTACTCTCTAGCATGATTATATATCCTGACCTGCTATGATTTGTTGAGATGTACTGTGCTCGCTCCTGTCCTGACTTGACCTGTTGATAAATTTTACAGATAGCCTGGAGGTTGCCTGCTAGCCTAGAGGAGACATAGTAGAGGTTGTATAGATAGCTAGGGTTTGCTTATAGCTTATTTTCAGTTGTCTTGAGTTGTATTTATTTTATGGATTACTGTATTTGAGCTTTAAGATGTATTTCTTGTTGGCCCATTCCACGGTCACACCCGATTTCGATAATCAACATATACTTTAGTCAATACACAAAATATGGAAAATGTTGCTAACTATTTCAGGATGCATGAAATCATATTCAACGGACGATGTACTGCATAAATCAAAGCGTCAAAGTCATCAAAATCTTCTGAAGACTCTTTTCTACTTTTATTCTGTATTTTACATTTTATTGAGTCTAGGAATTACTTTGTAAAATCAATTATGGTGATACTGGCTTAGGGTTAAAATTGTCCTCCTTTCTAGAATCCTATTTTTTACCCTTTCATATTTTCGGTTACAAATATTTCAAAAACATATTTCGAAAATATTCTTTTCAAATGATTTTACAAATAACCAAAAACAAGTTTGAAAACTGTTTTTACAAAAGATTTTTTAATATCTCCTGACAGAACTCCAAGCCGAGTTCGGTCCGAACTCTGACCGAGTTCGGTCAGTTTGTATTCAAACTTCAGTTGCCTCCAAATCTGCGAGCAACGTCTATTTTGCGAGATATTTGCACCCGAACTCTGCCCGAGTTCTGCCCGAGTTCGGTTGGTGAAAACACCTATAAATAGAGAAGAACTTTTCACTTCAAATAATCAATTCATTCTTCATCTTCTCTTCTCTACTATTCAAGTGTTTTCTAAACGATCTAAGATTTTCAAATCTCACCTACACATCTCTTAGCCAAACGCCAGTACTATCAGAGTTGATTTAGAGTCTTTTGGTTACTCAAGAGTTGTAAGTGGTCGTTCAAGTTTCAACAACTTTCCTGTTGTGGAGCTGGTCGTGCGCTCGCCTCCAAGCACGGTGTTGTGAAGCCAGTCGTGCGCTTGTCACCAAGCACGGTGTTGTAAGAGATTGCAAGCTCTCAGTTAAAGCTTGTGCCATAGTGGATTAACATCGAGCAAGAGTACTCGAGACTGGATTAGTCCTCTCAGAGGGATACCAGTATACATCGCTGTGTCACTGAGTTTGATTCTCCTATCTTTATTTACTGTCTCTTACATATCTGCCATAGTTTAATTTTTTAATTGGTGATTATTTTCCGCTGCACACACGCACTCTATTCACCCCCCCTCTAGAGGTGCTCAACGATCCTACAATTGGTATCAGAGCAGGTTATATTCTTATATAACATACCCTAGAGAGTATATATATGGCAGTCGTGAAATCTATATTCAACGGTGAAGGGCAATCCACAAATAGACCTCCCCTATTTGATGGAACAAATTACACTTACTGGAAAACACGTATGACTTTCTTTCTTAATTCTCTAGATTTTGATCTTTGGTCAATAGTCATTGATGGGTATAAGAAACCACCACCTACAGTGGTTGAAGGTATTCTTATGGAAAAGCCGCATGACAAGTACACCGATACTGAAAAAGCAAAGGCTAGTCTTGATGCTCGAGCCATCAATGCACTATTCTGTGCAATTGACAAAACCGAGTTCAACAGAGTTTCAACCTGCAAGACGTCTCACAAAATTTGGAAACTTCTTGAGGTAACCCATGAAGGGACTTCCCAAGTGAAAGAATCCAAAATTAGTAGACTGACTCAGGAATATGAATCTTTTAAGATGAAACCCGGTGAGTCAATTACACAGATGTTTACTCGTTTTCTTGATATAACTAATCCTCTGCAATCTCTTGGTAAAGATTACAGCAATCACGAGAAGATTAGAAAGGTGCTGCAGGCTCTAACAAAGAATTGGAATCCAAAGGCCACAGCAATTATTGAAGGAAACGACCTCACCACAATGTCGTTGGAAACTTTGATGGGCAAGCTCATGACCCATGAACTCGACTTGCAAGATTTTGAAGAAGCAACACCAAAGGAGAAAACTATTGCCTTCAAAGCTCATGCAAGAAAGCCGACATACAATGATTCCGATGAAGAATCCTCAAGTGGTGATGAACAAGCCCTACTTGTGAAGAACTTCAGAAAGTACCTAAAGTTTACAAGCAGAAAGAAGAAAGACGTCCAAGAAAGCAATGAAGATGAAACCATATGCTTTGGATGTAAGAAGTCGGGGCACATGAAGAAGGACTGTCCAGCTACCAAGAAGAGCAGTCCATATGACAGATTAAGATCAAGCAGAAAAGCTACAACTAGTCGAAAGTATGCCAACACAAGTATCTGGCATGAAAGCGACGCCAGTGATTCTGAAGAAGAGGATAGACCCTGCGGAAATACAAATGTCTGTCTTATGGCATTTGACAAGGTATCTTCAAACCCTCTATATGATGAATTTACTTTCGATGAGTTAGAAAATGCCTTTAGCGATTTACTTGAAGAACACAAAAATATGCTTGACAAGTATAAGCAATCTCGAAAAGAGATTAAGGCATACACAACCGAGTTAGCTAGACTGTCCAATCTTATTCAAGATATTAAAGAGACGTCTACTACCGGTAACACGGAAGAGATAGCCAAACTCAAGGTAGACTATCATGAGGCTATCCTCACTATTCAAAAGAAAGAAAGAGATTATGGTAAGATGCAAAAACTGTATGACACAGAGAAGAGGATGCACTTAGTAACAGAACAGAGACTCTCAGTTATGGCTGCTAAATATGAAGAGTATATTGCGATTTCTAAAAAGTTAGAAATCAAGTTAGGCAAACAGGAAATACCTGTGACACAGCCTAATTTTAGTCCTAATGCAAAGCATACACCTAAGAGGACTAAAAACAAGAAAGCACAGAAGAAACACGAGTATCATCATGCTTTCACTTATAGGTTCTCCAAGAAACCAAACAAGCATGTGAACACAGTTTCAACCACATCTGGTTCTAAACTGACTTGTACTTATTGTGGTACACACGGACACATATCACAGTATTGTCTTGCAAGAAAGCTTGTTGATAATCATACTTTAGTCTGGAGACCTAAAGCTAATCAGCATGGACCCTTCAGAAAATGGGTACCAAAGGATTCATCTACTTGTTTTGTAGGTGGACCCTCAACCCTCTCATGCTAGAAGCAAATGGATCCTCGATAGCGGATGTTCGCGACACATGACTGGTGATGCATCTTTATTCGCTACGCTATCGATGAAGAAAGAAGGATATGCCTCCTTCGGAAATAACTTGAGAGGTGATATTATAGGTAATGGTACTGTAGGTATTTCTCCTTATCCAATAATAAAGAATGTTTGTCTAGTAACTGAATTGAAACATAACCTATTGAGCATAAGTCATTTGGCAGATAATGGTTATGGTATCAATTTTGTGAAAGATAAATGTACCATATATGATATGTCATCTGGTGATCCCATATATAAAGGGATTAGAGAAGACAATATTTATATTTTCTTTTTGGAGAATACTAATAATGCAGGAAGGTGCCTAGTAGCCAATCAAGATGAAAGCTGGCTATGGCACATGAGACTAGGACATGCAAACATGGATACTATCTCACATCTGAACACAAAGAAGTTGGTAAAAGGACTCCCAGAAATTCCATTCAAGAGAGACATGGTATGTGCTGACTATGAAAAGAACAAAGCACATAGATCTTCTTTTAAATCCATCAACGCTGTAAGTACTTCGAGACCTTTGCAGTTGATTCATATGGATTTATTTGGTCCAAGTAGAGTCGCTAGTCTTGGCGGTAAACTCTATGCTTTTGTCATTATTGATGATTTCTCTCGTTTTACATGGGTTTACTTTTTATCAAACAAAAGTGATGCTATTTTTGAATTTCAGATATTTTGTAAAAAGGTACAAACGAAAAAGGCTTCATGATCACTCGTATCCGAAGTGATCATGGTGGCGAATTCGAAAATTCTGATTTCAAAAAGTTTTGTGATGATAGTGGATATTACCACGAATTTTCTTGTCCTAGAACTCCCCAACAGAATGGTGTTGTGGAGCGGAAGAACCGTACTCTAAGCGAAATGGCTAGAGTCATGCTTAATCAGCATAATCTTCCTACATATTTTTGGACAGAAGCTGTTAGTACAGCCTGTCATATTTTAAATAGGGTGTTAATTCGACCTATCTCAAAGAAAATACCATATGAGCTTTGGTTTGGAAGAATTCCAAACATTTCTTATTTTAATGTTTTTGGTTGTCGCTGTTTCATCCTGAACACCAAGGATAACTTGGGTAAGTTCGACTCCAAAGCAGATGACGGGATATTTCTCGGATATGCTGCTAAGAGTAAGGGATATAGAATTTTTAATAAAAGATCTTTGATTGTTGAAGAAAGTATTAATGTTACCTTTGATGAGTTGAATAGTCATAGATCTAGCGACAGTGATGATGAAGATGCACCTACAAAGACAAAGAAGAGTTCTGAGAAAGATCCTACCCAAGAGGCAAGAACTGATAAAAGTTCCGAAGATGCAGGAACTGAGAAGAGCCTTGTGAAAGGTATGGCCCAAAGATTCGAATCATTGAGATTCAAACCAGATCATCCAGAAACTCTCATAATAGGTGAGGTATCCAAAGGCGTAAGTACTCGTTCATCTCTTAGAGATTCTGAAGTAGCAGCTAATGTAGCATTTATTTCACAAATAGAACCTAAGAATGTTGATGAGGCTTTTTCTGATAAATTTTGGATTTCTGCCATGTAAGAGGAACTTAATCAATTTGAGAGAAACCAAGTTTGGGAACTCGTTCCTAAACCTATTGGTCAATCGATAATTGGTACCAAATGGGTGTTCCGAAATAAACTTAGTGAAGATGGACAAGTTCTACGCAATAAAGCACGTCTAGTTGCACAAGGTTATAATCAAGAAGAAGGAATTGATTATGATGAGACCTATGCTCCTGTTGCTAGACTAGAAGCCATCCGCATATTTTGCGCTTTTGCTTATTTTAATGATTTCAAACTTTTTCAAATGGACGTGAAAATCGCATTTTTAAATGGTTATTTGAAAGAAGAGGTTTTTGTGAAACAACCCCCTGGTTTTGAAGATTTTCAAAAACCTGATCATGTTTTCAAGCTTAAGAAAGCACTTTATGGACTCAAACAAGCACCTCGTGCTTGGTATGAACGCCTAAGCGCCTTCTTACTTGATAATGGATTTTCAAAAGGCAAGATTGATACTACTCTTTTTATTAAATCCATGAATAATGATATACTTCTAGTGCAAATTTATGTAGATGACATTATCTTTGGTTCTACTAATGAACAATTCTGTCAAGAATTTGCCAAGTGTATGCAGAGTGAATTTGAGATGAGCATGATGGGAGAGCTGAACTTCTTCCTAGGATTGCAAATCAAACAACACTCGAACGGAACATTCATCAACCAAGCCAAGTACACGAAGGACATACTGAAGAAGTACGACTTCGAGAATGTAAAGCCAATTGGGACTCCTATGGCTACATCTATAAAGCTTGATGCTGATGAAAGTGGCAAACCTGTTGATCAGCGTAAGTATCGAGGTATGATTGGTAGTTTATTATATTTAACTGCTAGTCGCCCTGATATTATGTTTAGTGTTTGCATATGTGCACGATATCAGGCAAACCCTAAGGAATCACATCTTAGTGCCGTTAAGCGTATCTTCCGATACCTTAAAGGAACTTCTACAGTTGGCTTATGGTATCCCAAAACCAAATTCTTTGACCTTATAGGTTACTCGGATGCGGATTTTGCTGGATGCAAAGTGGACCGTAAAAGTACCAGTGGCACATGTCATTTCTTAGGAAAGGCCTTAGTCTCTTGGTTTAGCAAGAAACAAAATTCAGTAGCATTATCAACAACTGAGGATGAGTATATCGCCGCAGGACGTTGTTGTGCTCAAATTTTGTGGATGAAGCAAACCTTAGAGGACTACAATCTGCACTATACAAATGTTCCTATTTATTGTGATAACACTAGTGCAATTAATTTGACTAAGAACCCTATCTGTCATTCACGCACAGAGTACATAGAAGTTAGACATCATTTTTTACGTGATCATCAACAACACGGGGATATTTGCTTAGAATTTATTGATACTGAACATCAACTAGCTGATATTTTCACTAAACCATTGGCTGAAGACCGTTTTAACATCTTGAGGCGTGAGCTCGGCATTCTTGAATTCTCGGATTCTTAAAATATAAGGTAATTAAAACTGCATTTATAACTTGACAATTTATTATTTAATGAAAATTATTTTTGGGGACAAACTTACAAAGGGTATGTCTGTCACCACGGCTACGGTCGAACCGAAGCGGTACTTAAGAGTTCCCCGGTGAACCACCGTTAGCTGGGACAACCCCTATAGTTAACCCAAAAATAATAGCAGTTATTTAATAAACCAGTCAAATGTTACTTTTTACAGTCTTTATTTACATGACTGCTTTGACTGTCTCGGGAATGTAAGTGGCCGAACTCGGCCCGAACTCTGCCCGAGTTCGGACCGAATTCGGACCGAGTTCGGTCAGCGCTGTGATGGTTCCAGAACCGAACAGCCGGCCCTAGCACCTATTTAATTCATCCTTTCTTCCACTTTTTCTCTACACCAAAACGTGGAATACTTCCATCTCCTACTAGAAATCCTTCCTCCTCCTTTTTTGTAAGGAATCTACAAAGTTCAAGTGGGCGATCTTCTTCCTCATGGCTCCGAAACGTCAACGAGGAAATTCTTCTCAAGGTGCTTCCTCCTCATCCGACTACACTCCGGCAAGTCTCTTCAGTCCAGCCAAACCTAGAGATCCCGAGGAATATGATAGCACTTTGTTTCCCGACAAAGACTTCTCCGATCTCTGGTTTGATTCTTTCTCTCTTCGTCGTATTTGTGCTGGAGCCTTCGTCAATTTTACAACTTTCTTTGAATATGCTCCTGTTTTTGATCAACTTGGATTTCGTGACTTTTTCGAGGTCCAAGATAGCATTTACGATAATGCAGTCTGTATGTTTTACTGCAATTTACAAGTAAAACAAAACATGAATTTCTATTCTTGTATTGCTGGACAGGAATTAGAATTTAGCGCCACCGATATCAGTGAATATTTTCACATTCCTGATCTTGGTGATGCACTTGTTGACATCCACCATGTTCAATTCCCTGCCGATGTCACTTTAGCTTCCTTTAGGGAATTGATTTGTCACCCTACTCCTCCTCCCCGGAGAATCTTTTCTAGACATCTAAACCAAACTTTTTACGAGCTTCATCGTATGATTTTCTCGGCCCTTCTTCCGAAGAAAGGCTCTACCGACGAAGTTACATTTTTGGAACTTTCTGCTCTTTATCACATTCATTTTGGAATTCCTTTCTCCGTTCCAAAAACCATGATGTCTTGGATGCTCAGCTGCAAGAATGCAGGTAGGAACTTAGTCTTTCCTATGCACCTTGCTAGTATATTTCAACGTTTTGAGATTGATCTTGAAACGTGTGCCATTTCTTCTCCACCTGTTGAGTTGACCCGCTCTCGTCGGTTTCCTCAACCTCCTGGTGCTGCTCCTGCTGTCCCAGCTGCTGATGCTGAGGCCCCTCCAGCTGATGCTCATCCTGCTCCGGCCCCTGCCCCAGGACTTGATCAGGCATTCTACCAGCGGTTTGATGATTTCGTTGCCGTTTCCACGCAACGTTATCAGGACTCCGAGTTCCGGCACATTTCTCAGGCCCAGGTGCTGAGAAACAGTATTGCCGATCTCCACTACAGCCTGGTTCAGGATCCAGTCCGTCCACTCACTATCCTTCCACACCCGGCTTTTCCTGGTCCTCGTTTTACTGATGAGGTCACTTTTCAGTATTTCGACCCGACCACTGCCTATTTCCCTCATGATCCTCCCGGTGCGGACGACCCAGCGTTGTGATATGGATTCAGCCATGGGATAGTGGATTTAGTTTTCATTAGTTGATGCAGTTTATGTAGTAGTTTTATTTTTATTTCATGTCTAAACTGTTTCAGTTAGACTTTATCAGTTGTACTTTTTGGATTATTAATGGAACCTCTATGATATTTCAGTTTATTATAGTTCATTTTTCTAGTTGTCTATGCTGTGATTACTTCTTTTTACTTCACTTTGTCGTGTCTATTCTATTGTTGGCTTCATGATTTACGGGGGAGCCTATTCATTTTACTACTTGACAAAGGGGGAGAAAAAGAGTATACCTAACGCATATCCAAAACAAAAACAATTCAATTTTCAGGTATTTTTGTTATTTTGTTCTATTTGATATAAATATATTTTGGTATAGACTCAAGTTTGTCAATTATCAAAATGGGGGAGATTGTTGGCCCATTCCACGGTCACACCCGATTTCGATAATCAACATATACTTTAGTCAATACGCAAAATATAGAAAATGCTGCTAACTATTTCAGGATGCATGAAATCATATTCAACGGACGATGTACTGCATAAATCAAAGCGTCAAAGTCATCAAAATCTTCTGAAGACTCTTTTCTACTTTTATTCTGTATTTTACATTTTATTGAGTCTAGGAATTACTTTGTAAAATTAATTATGGTAATACTGGCTTAGGGTTAAAATTGTCCTCCTTTCTAGAATCCTATTTTTTACCCTTTCATATTTTCGGTTACAAATATTTCAAAAACATATTTCGAAAATATTCTTTTCAAATGATTTTACAAATAACCAAAAACAAGTTTGAAAACTGTTTTTACAAAAGATTTTTTAATATCTCCTGACAGAACTCCAAGCCGAGTTCGGCCCGAGTTCGGTCCGAACTCTGACCGAGTTCGGTCAGTTTGTATTCAAACTTCAGTTGCCTCCAAATCTGCGAGCAACGTCTATTTTGCGAGATATTTGCACCCGAACTCTGCCCGAGTTCTGCCCGAGTTCGGTTGGTGAAAACACCTATAAATAGAGAAGAACTTTTCACTTCAAATAATCAATTCATTCTTCATCTTCTCTTCTCTACTATTCAAGTATTTTCTAAACGATCTAAGATTTTTAAATCTCACCTACACATCTCTTAGCCAAAAGCCAGTACTATCAGAGTTGATTTAGAGTCTTTTGGTTACTCAAGAGTTGTAAGAGGTCGTTCAAGTTTCAACAACTTTTCTGTTGTGGAGCTGGTCGTGCGCTCGCCTCCAAGCACGGTGTTGTGAAGCCGGTCGTGCGCTTGTCACCAAGCACGGTGTTGTAAGAGATTGCAAGCTCTCAGTTAAAGCTTGTGCCATAGTGGATTAACATCGAGCAAGAGTACTCGAGACTGGATTAGTCCTCTCAGAGGGATACCAGTATACATCGCTGTGTCACTGAGTTTGATTCTCCTATCTTTATTTACTGTCTCTTACATATCTGCCATAGTTTAATTTTTTAATTGGTGATTATTTTCCGCTGTACACATGCACTCTATTCACCCCCCCTCTAGAGGTGCTCAACGATCCTACATTTCTGGGTTGGTGTATCTTAGACACTTAGACTTCTATCTGCTGTATCTCTTTTGGATTTCATGTTTTATCTATCTTCCATTATGCTCTACCTTAGATGTGATTGAGTTTACATTCTGCTATGTCATTCCCATTCGGGGAGTATAAACTGCTTAGCCTTATACTGTTAGATGCATGAGACCTAGGACAGCGTTCTACCGCCGACACTGCGGCGTAGGCTGGACGTACCCATTTCTCGTGCCCTTACTCTAGGGTGCGGGTCGTGACATCTCTTGATAGATTCCAGGGATGACCCCTGCGAATCTTACTTCGAAACTCTTTTAAGTCTATTCCCACTTGCTTTTACTCGTTCTGATTTTGAATATCTGTCAGTCATCGAACCTTATTCTTGCATTAGGATAAGTTTATGGACCCAGAAAGAACTAGAAAGTAGAAGTTGAACTTATATACCATTTAGGTTGAGGAGAGAACATGATTAGCCAATCTTATATATGAAGGTCGAGAATTATTTTAGGCCATATTCTAGGAATTTTAAATTTTGACCCAGATAGTACCTTTGGGACGACCCCTGAGAATCTCACTCTAAACCCTACCTCGAAATAAATTTACTCTTTCTTGATTCGTTGTTGAATTTGATTCATGGTGTTCGTTGTTGAATTTGATTTTGTATCGAGATAAATTTTATGGATTGAATTAAGGTATATTCTGATAACATATTTGATAGTAAGAAAGGTAAATGTCTGTTTTAGTTATGGAGTCTAGAATTTATCGCAGCCATACTAGCTAGTTTGACAAAAATATAGAGCCTGATTTAGGATATACTTATCTTAGTTATGGAATTTAGGTTTTCTTATAGCCATACCGGTTGGCGTGGTAAGAATTCTAGATAACATGATTATAGAGAATATACCTTAGTTATGGACTCTATCGTTTATTGCAGCTATGCTTACTGGCGTGGCAAAAATTTTGGCAACATAATTTCAGGAAGACATGTATGGTTATCAGATCATATCTTAAATTGGTTCACTTCGTTATAACTAGATAAGCAAGAATAATTTCTATCATCATTTCTTCGTCTTACAGTTATTTCTTCGTCTTAATTAACACTGTCCTAATTACATCGATCAACTATCTCGTATATACTTCTGTCAGCTACACTTTGAAATCTTTTTGAAATTCTTATATCTCTTTACTTGAAAAGGCCAAGAAAGTATCGTAATCATCTAGCTCGGACGGGATGTGATTTTCATCAAAGGGTGATCCTGGTAGGAATATAGAGTGTTGGACATTAAGATAGAATTAGTAAAAGAAAGGTATGACTGAGATAAGAAACAAGAAGAGACCGGTAGTATTAGTTTAGAAATGATTACACTAGAGAATTATTTTGAGTATGAATTATTATGGATAGAACGTAGGAGGATTTTGAGTAAGAAGAGCCGTAGAATATATATTAATGGTTAGAACAGTAATATTTTGTAGATATATTTTAGAACTTACGAGGATATTCGAGGTCAAAATATTTTTGAGAACATGGATATTTATAGGTTACTAATTCTCGAGATATTTTATTTTAAGGCTATGATACTAAATTTAGGAATTTAAACAATGGAGTAGAGATTATTACCGCCGGCGGTGACAATACGAGATGGAGTAAGGGATTAGTAGGAGAATGATTGAGGACCGAGAGAATACAAAATTTTTGATTTATAGGAAAATTTAGAGAGTTTTGTGGAATTTTTTTAAGAAGGATAATATTGAAGGTATAGGTTGGAGGAAATGTGAAGGTTGATTATCTTTATATGATAACAATGGTATCACACTTTGAGTAATATGAGGGGTATAACTTGAACGAATGTTCAAGGATATTTTATAAACCTGATTTAGAGATTTCGGATCGAATTTAGGATAAGGTAGAGGAATTTGGATTTAAAGATGATTAAGTTGATAGTGGGTACAAAGTCAAAAAGAAAAAGGAATGAGTTCTAACGAAGGGTATGCTTCCTGGGTACTGTCCTTGGAATAAAGGTCAAGCCTACAGTATTTATAGAACAATTTAATCTTTATGACTGAAGATTATGATTTTTTTTGTAGTAGTCATATAGGGGTTGATTTTCAAAATTGAAGATCATGATTTGGTATTGGTATGTCTTGGCTTGTAAGATAAAGGTATAATTAGCAAATAATGATCGGGTAAACTTGGTAGCAGTAGAATGAGATTATTTGACTTCCTTTTGCAATCCTATCTTTGATTTTCCCTATCCTAGTAAAAGAGATTGATTTTTCTATCCCTAAACCGTTCCTTAAATTTTAATATCGCTAAATTTTAATTCTCTTTGATCTTGACCAATCGACTTTGGTCAAGCCTACAGTATTTATAGAACAATTTAATCTTTATGACGGAAGATTATGATTTTTTTGTAGTAGTCATATAGGGGTTGATTTTTAAAATTGAAGATCATGATTTGGTATTGGTATGTCTTGGCTTGTAAGATAAAGGTATAATTAGCAAATAATGATCGGGTAAACTTGGTAGCAGTAGAGTGAGATTATTTGACTTCCTTTTGCAATCCTATCTTTGATTTTCCCTATCCTAGTAAAAGAGATTGATTTTTCTATCCCTAACTGTTCCTTAAATTTTAATATCGCTAAATTTTAATTCTCTTTGATCGTGACCAATCGACTTTGGTCATCTGTTTAATCGTGCCAATATTCTTAATCCTTGATCATACTCAATTGATTTAAATTCAACGTGATCTAGATTTCTATCAATTTGTTGCTCGTGCTTACTACAATTATATTCTTCATCATATCTAAATACTGTTTTGACAATGTTAGACTGGCATTATCTATGATCGTGCCGAATTTCGATTATGATCATGTTTGGATTTTAATACTCATGTCTAAACTCTTTTCTGACCATGATTTGATTTCCTGGTTATATCTGAAATTTTCATATTTAGTCGTGCCTAGATGACCGGCACGATTAGACAACTTTGAATCCCATGATCATGATTTGATCGTGATTTTAACAATCATGACTATACGTATTAATTTTGCCTCTGAATCGTGCTTGAAATTTTTGGCCCTTGATCACGACTATCCGATTTGATTATGGACTTTGTCAGGTCAGAATTTGAGTTTGATCATGTTGGAATCAATTTTTATCGTACCCAAATTTCGATTCTCTAGTCATTGTGATCCAACGTCATCCTAATCATGACTAGGTTTAAACAAAAATTTGTCGCACTATCCTAAATCGTGCCTAAGTGATTTTAGTCATTCTAAATTTTTAAGCCTTGATTTTGCTCGTGATCAAGTGGTTTTTATCCTTAGTCATTGATCGTGCCAGACATGTCATTATTCCTAGCGATGCCCAAATGTGTCATTTTCGTATGTGATCGTGCCTATATAACCTTGAATCTAATCTTATCGAGCCTAGATCATATTGATCTTTCTATACTTAGACCTGATTCTAATCTTATCGTAACTGAACGATTTTGATTTTCCTAGTCGCGACTTTCTGCTTAATAACTTGGAATTATTTCTAAATCGTGCCTACAAAATCGTGACTTCAAATATCAATCATGCCAAACCTTTGTTTTGATCATGGTTAACTTTTTATCTTGATCGGGCCTGTGCAACTTGAGCCTGATTTTCGTCAAGCCTAAACTCTACGGATTGTTCGGTAGTTGAATCTCAAATTCTCTCTTCGATTCTACTAGCCATGACTAAGATCATGCCTAAAATGATCTATATTTATTCCAAATCGTGCCTATATGACTGGGTTTTACTCTAAATCACACCTATAAAATTTTGTTCCTATTACGATTCTACAGTACTAAAATCATTAGTCGTGCCTAGATAATTTCGAATTGATTATCTTGATCGTGTCTAAACCATCATTCTTTGATCTTGCCTAAACTATTGACTAAACTCATAATCGTGTTTTGATTTCCTTGCCAGACTTAAATTTTGAGGAAGAAATTTCTTTAAGAAGGGTAGATTTGTAACCTTCGTTAATCCAATTTTTAAATTTTTTTGAATTGTCGTATTTTTCTACTCTATGAATTTTTCCAAGTATTTGAAAACGGAAAATTAATATGAAACATATTTTGATGTGATATGTTGTCGTTATTTTGTTGAGTCTTTGATTTTGAGAAAACCCGTATTATATGGAGTTTCGTCCTAAATAAAATTATTGTACAGTTTCTATAAAGAATTTTCATAAGATATAAATAATTTTTTATATATAAGAAATAATTTGTCAAAACATTATTTTTAATTAATTATGCATTATTATTATATATTATTTTGAGAACCTATAGTTATAATGATTATAATTTATTATATTTTCTCATATTGGGCTAAGACCATTTCGGTCTTCTAGCCTACCAAGTTAGACTTGGATTGTGGGCCACGACTTTGTTTTGTTAGTAATCGAAAATCATAGCTAAATTGTATAGCTAGATTTTAATTTATTAACTAATTAAATTAAGGAATAACAATTGTTACTGGTTAGTGTGAGGTTAGTAGTTAGTAATTTTCACTAATTTCTAATTTTCTATTACATGCACATTTTTCTTTAAGGATTTCTTCCTACCCTATAAATATGCACACATCCGAATACTTTACATTAAACAATTCCTAAAACTTAGGACCCCTATTCAGCCGCCACCCTATTTTATTTGCTAACAACTGATGGAACTGGAGATTCCCAGGACCCTTACTTTGGTGTGCATATTAATCGATAGAATGTTAAACAGATTTAATACGTGTTCTAACCCTTCATAGGCGAAAATTAGGGTTCACGAATTATACCTACAGTGGGAAGAAGACAAGTAGTTCCTGGCAATCTTGAGCGGACGACCCCAAGATCTTTTACACGTATTTCTTCCTTGAGTTGGACGTCGTGTGGGCGACGATCTCCCAACCTTTTCTTCTCCTTGTTAGCCCTCTCTTTTTCTCCTTACGTGAATCACGAATTTAGAGAAAGCTTCAGATTTTTGATCCGTCTTTTTGCGGCCTGAGATTAGAGGATATATATAGGCTACGGCAGGGACCATGAGGCAAAATTAGGGTTATGCCTCCTAACGGATCTGGATATCCCGTGTTTAGCCCGAACACACAATCCAAGCCCATTAACAATAGCTCGGTCCACTAATGAGCTATTGTTGCACTATGTCCCTAATCCCAAATTATGTTTATAGGCTCCTTTTATTATATGCTCGTTTGGCTCTCCATGTTAAGATATCGAATGTCCGTCTGTAACCACCACTTTTCTAAAATAAGGGT
Organism: Iris pallida; assembly: GCA_029216955.1. NCBI lineage: Eukaryota > Viridiplantae > Streptophyta > Magnoliopsida > Asparagales > Iridaceae > Iris > Iris pallida. The sequence goes on along the minus strand of JANAVB010039309.1, from coordinate 50,904 downwards.
AATTTTGAACTTTTGTAAAAGTTTATTATTTAATAATAGGATTTATGACTTATAGGCATTTATAATTAATTTAAAACTATTTAAAATTTGTGAATTATAATTTTGATGTGTTAGCTAGTGAACCCTAGAACTGTTGAGCCTAGAGACTAAGCATGACAATGGGAACCTAACCATGTGATTAGAATGACTATTTATAACTTTTTAGGCTAAGGGTATTTTGGTCATTTTGTGATTTTTAAATTATTGAGGATTTTGATTAATTGATGAATTTTAGATTATTTTAATAATATTTAAATTGATGTATTGTGATTTTAGTCATTTTTTATATTTTAATATTTTAGGAATTTTTATATTGATTTTACGGGATTTGTTTAGTCGGGTTTGAGTTTAGTTTAGTTCTTGCTTGTGTTAGTGACCCGGGTAGCTTAGACTCTAGAAGGAACCCCAAGATTAGTTAGTCATGGCCCACAAATCCCACTAATTAAGTTAGTAAGTTTAGACTAATCCCACTTGTTAGATTGGTTAAGTTAGAGGCTTAAATTTAACCATTTTGATCCCAAACTTAAACCTAACTTAAAATTAACTAAGAGGACTAGTTGAGGCCTTATTGGGCTTTCCTCCAAGGCCCAAATAGGGTTTAATGGCAGCTACTATAGGTAGGTTAGCCTCAGTTCCTTTCATTTCATTCCATCAAGCCTCCATTTTTCTTCACAAGTGTTCTTTCCCAAATTGAGAGCTTCCCTCTTTGATTTGATCTCCAAAACCTTACATCCCTCTGCCAAAACTTCCATCCAACTTTTTCATACTATCAAGGGAGGGTGCTAGCAAAGGTTTGGAGCAAACTGCAAGGAGTGTCCTTTTTGGAAGATCTTCGTGTCGGAGCTGTGTCCTTGGGAGTATTATTGGGATTCCACTCCCAATAGGTAAAACCAATCCTCTAAATTGATTTCCTATGAATATTAGTTAGTTTTGAATCCATAGGATGCACGTCCATGCATGTACCCCCTTTAGATTCAAGTTTGAGGCTATTTGGAGCTCTCTTAAGGATTTTAGATATGTGTTTTGTGTCCTACTTGATAGATCCCAAATTAGAACACCCCATGTGTTTGGTTTATTGTCTAATAGGGTTAATTGTATTTTTAATTCAGTTTTAGAATGGTTAGAGAGTGGATTGAACTTAGTTATGATGGTTAGAATGAGTTTCATTTGGATACCTATGTTGTTATCCAAGTATATTGGCCTATATGAGTTTCGTTTGTCCAAAACAACCCAAATTCGTCATAATATTCATCCACGTTTTTAGTAGCCATAGCAACTTAGAAATGACATAACTTTTAGCTCAGAACTTCGATTAATCTTTCATTTTTTTAAAAGAACCATATCGAAGTTAGCTTTCAAAATATATAATTTAATAAGCCAAAATTGTTCTGAAACTTTCTGTAAAACTATTTGAGTGTCAGTTGTCCGAAAGACAAACCTGTTTCAGTATTTTTGCGATTTTGGGAGCTTCCGGACACGAAAATGTGATCCGTTTGAAGTTTCGAAAAGATAACACAAAGGACTACGACATACTTTAATCCTAGAATTTAGTGAAGGCTCAATTGATACAGTATTAGTTTTAAGTAGAAGAGTGACTATACGATATAGGCATTTTGTGTAACCTATGAGCCTATATAGTATGGATATTAAACAAATGTAGAGATTGTAATGCACGATATGTCAGATGAATGAAATGATATATATATATGATATGTATCCTCTTTACATTAATACATATATATGGTTGAATACAAACATGTAGGAATGCAATCAATGTAATGTATGTAAGCAATGCATAAATGCATGAATGAAAGAATGATATACAATATATACATGAAAGTATATAATGAATGCTAGATACAAATGCAAGTGTTTGCCATAAAAATCAACAACAGGTATTACAGAATACTGGAATTGATTGCAAACTCGCTTGTACAAAGAAAGGGCCTAGAAAGAAAGCCTAGGAAACAATCTTAGTACAATTGTTTAGTTTTGATTCTGGGGGTGACGGTGGAGGCTTGAAAAAGTGCTATCAACTCTGTCTTACTCTGTGGACTATCTGATGCAGTCTCTAGCTCGTGAAGATATTGCTTTTTTCTTGAAGGTTTCCAGGCTTTTGTTGGGGTGTGGCACCCTGCTATTTATAATAGGATAGATTTTGAGCTGCATAGACGGCTTGCGGCCACGTGGCTGATTATCACGCGAAGACCCACTCTTGGGCTGCCATCTGTCGATTTGTTGGGATTTTGTTGCAGCAAATCTGGGTAGTTGAGGAATTGCTCAAATTGCTACGTGTCCCGTTGCGTATGATATTCTCAGTCTTCGATCATGCGGGGTCGCATGAGAATAATGCATGTAGCCTGTATCACAATTACTCCTGGCTGCCTGTAGTTCTGGAAATTTTGGGGTCGCATAAGCTGGGCCGCATGAGGTTCATGCGGTTTAGATGACGCTTTTTTGGCCGCATGGAGGCGTATGAACCCTGCTTTTGGGTGACGTCTCACGTCTTATCTTTCTTGTCGAAGTATCAGAACTGTCATATTTTGCGAGTACTTGTCAGCTTTATCAGTCAAACTGCTCCTCCTTGGTCGCATATTTTCCTTCTACAGCTGTTCGTCGATGGGCCGCATATGTCTTTGAGCAGTCATGCAGCTTTCCTTCATGCGGACCTGTTTGGCCTAAGGTACCTATGCGGCAATTTGTAATCTGTATGAACTCCATATTTTTCATGTTTCTACAAGACCCCCTTCAAAGTTTCCAAATTGCAAATTTGGAATACTTTGAATAAGAAGCATAAAAAATATGCCAAGCCGTAGGGAGTCTTCAAGTTGCAGGAATTGGTTTTCAAACTTGAGACGTAGAGAAATACTGACCCGCAAGGGGATCCTGAGTTGCAGAGAAATACTGAGTCGTAGGGATGCTTCGAACCGTAGAGAGTCTGCCAGCTGTCACTATTGCATTTAATGCTCTTGATTCAATTTCGGATTTGGGTTCTCTTTTTTCGAGATAAACTGATAGTTACTAGGGATAAAATCCCCAAACGTCATCATTATCTTTATTGATCTCGAGAATCGAAGCGGAACCCTTTCTGGAACCTCTATAAATAGGAGTGATTTTGATGAGAATTTTTTCACTTTTTACCTCCCTCTCTTTCATCTTCGTCTTCCTGTCTTCAGTGGCTCCCAAAGCTCCCAAGTCGACTGTGGCCAAAGGAAAGGGGCTTACTTCTCCGTCGAGGGCGGCGGACTCCTCTTCCACTCACTCCGACGTGCACCCTCCCATCAAAGGTAAGGACAGTGGAGAGACGATGGCTATGTCATGCTATATCGCTTTCTGTACAATAAGCTTTGGTCGATGCGTGCCCTATCTCAGTTGAACCACATGTGTTCTGTATGATAGGGCCGTATAAGCTGAGTCGCATAAGTGCTGCATAAATGCCTAATGATTTTTCATCAATGTTGTATGGTTGTGCCGCATAAGTGTCTCCTGACTGAGCCGCATAGGATATGCCCAATCTACGTTGGGTGTGAGACTTGACCAAATAGTCGATCGTGTGTCAACTCAGATTATCCGAAATCAGCCTGAAGACAGGTTAAGGGAGATCAGGAACTTGTCGTTCTTTTACTTACTCAGTATGATGAATTCTGGAAAACTAAGGGGGATTCATCTGAAGCCCTCCTTTTTGTTTGGAGATGCTATAGTTGTCTCAAATCCTTGCGCCCTGGAGCTTTATGAGAACTGGGATTTTCTTTCCAATGAGTTATCGATCCATCTTCCTCAGATGGAACGCCACTTGTCTTTGTCATGTTTCAACATGGTGCCTATCGAAAGGCGAATGGCGAACCCCATTACTCAGGACCGGCAAGCCATCTTCGTAAGCAATATCTACTATAATAAACGAGTGCGGTCGGCGGTCGCGACCAGGGAATCGATCAGTTATTCCGTCATCGGGCAAACCCCTGCTAGTTTTATAAACGATCTGAGGCCCAATAATCGGCTCACTGAGGCTGACACCTACCTGAACCAAATTGCCCATAAAGGATCATATCCCATGGGTAGACTGTCACTACAGAATTGGATGAGTCGTTCCCCTCCATGGGTCAACTTGACGCTCTGGATCCTGTCGACTAATGGGGATATTTTATAACAGCTGGGCCTCAATTATGCCATAAGGGGCACTTGTTATGGTCTTCCTGTGAACGCCAAGCTGTTCATAGTGATCCTCGAGATGGAGACCTTTTACACACCTGCTGGAGAGATGGTGCTCGCCCTTTACGAGATGCATGACGTCTCCAAGTTGCCCTGGGAGGATAAAGTTTATGTTGAGTATACTCCCATGAATCAGGAGTTTGATGAATTAGAGCGACGGTTTCCCGGGTTCCTTGCCGTTTAGCGGGAGGTGTTATGTCATCATAGCACTTGTCAACAAATGTCAAAGAAGAAGGACGAGAGTTCTGAGGGGACCCTTCCTCATACAAAGGCCTGGGTCAGTTACTTGTTCAATCTTGGCACCTCCGGCCGGGTTGTCCCTCGGAGCCCCAAGACCCATGTGGAAGTAGACGCTCAGGTGCAAAGCGCTAAGGGAACCAAAGCTTCTGGTGACAGATTTTGGAAGTCAGTCTGACACATTCAGCTACTTTTATCAGGATACCCAACCTTTGTCCCATAAAGCCATTTTGGCCGGATTTATGATGATATGGTTGAGGATTTGTGCGGTCTCGGGAGGTGCTGGTTCGATTGAGAGAATCAGCCGTAATCTGATCCTTCCTGCTGTTAAGTTAGTTTTCGGAGGCAGGTTAGCTCTACTCCCGACCATGGCATGCAGCATCCATCGGGGTCTTCGTCTCTTTACGACCAGAACGGTAGCTCGTGATGTTACGAAGAATTTCCACCGAATTGAGCTACCCTATCATTATCTGATGGGATGGCTGTTAATGTACTGCCCTTCTCTGATGCGACCTGGCCCTGAGGGAAACGCGAAGATTCATGATGCATTCATTTATCAATATCATGATATGTCTTGGACCTGTTCGACCATGCCCGAATGCCGTGTTATGCTCGCGCGGGTGGATAGCTATTCCTTCCTTGTATCGGTCCCGCCTTTTACTGATGAGGAAACGAGGCGTCTTCATCTCGATGGCAGTGTCGCACCCCAGGTTTTATCTGAGAGGATGTTCCGTTGGTTGTAGAATATCCGTCCTGCGCATCTGGTATACCGCAACCGTAATACTGCCTTTTTGGAACCTTATTTATCCAGCCGGTATTATAGATAATTCGAGTATTGTTAATTATTTTTAGATAACCCGAGTCCATTCTTAGGTTATGAGGGCAGCATCCTAGATGGTATTCGGGCCTGGCATTGTTACAGTGCTGTCTGTACCCAGACTATCTTCTCTCTTCTTGATACCAGGGATGTAGTGCGTATCTCGTACATGGCAGCCCTCTACCACGTATCCTTGAATGGGCCTCCCTACAATTTTGATGATAGTACAAGTTTTATAACCGGTACTAGGCTGGCAGAAAAGCATGAGCGGTCCAAAAAGAGGAATAGGGCGGGGAAAACGAAGGCCGTTGCAATCTCTGATTCCGATTCTACCGATACAGAAGAAGAGGATGAGTACAACGATCTGTTACCTCCTGCGACTAATCTGGTGACGTGCCTGCCATCCCCTGTGCCGTGCCCTTCGCCTAAATGAAGTAAGCGCGGACCATCCGTTGCTAACTGGCCTCATTCTCAAAAGCGGGTCGCATTTAAGACTCGAGGTTCTAATCATATGGGAGAGGGCAGTGATCCCGAATCCCTCCCAGAGGTAAGTTTTATTTCAGCCGACTACCACGTTACTTCAGGTATCTTATCTGATTGTTTCTCTCTCTTTCTTTTGTGCAGACTGTTGAAGACATAAATCCTCCGGTGCCCGGGGCTGCGTTCGAGACTTCTCTAGTTATGAATACTCTGGTCGAAGGGGGCGCCAGTTTTCCAGAATCAAATGTCGAGGCTGTGAGGTCATAATTGGTCGTAACCGACTCAGCTTCACCTTCCTATGGATTGACAGGTGACTGGAGCGACAAATATAGAAGATTCGACTATTGCTGTTGATAGGGATACGGGGACAGTGGGAAGAATCATGACTATTTAGAGCGAGTCGCGGACTCCTCCGCCCTCCCCTGGTAAGCTATGTCATATTCTTACCGATGAGGAGATCCATTCGCTCCTTCTTTATATTCTTCGAGTCAAGTTGATGGTTGGTTGTTCTAGACCTACAGGCCTTGCCTCTCCGCTAATGATAGTGGATATGACTGCGGAGGAGGGGATAGCTCTGCGGTGATAGCGGACGATGTTAGGGCAGACCTCCTGCCGAAGTGAAGAAATGGACCTCCCCTCCTCCAAATCGAAAAGAACCCGGCTGAGCTTAGTTTCGAGCCTCTTCCACCACCAATAATAGAGAAGGTGGTTCCTATAACAGCATCGGTGGGCACAGGGTTGTTTGAAGCTGCCTCTTCCCCGGAGACTGAACTTGTCGCTCTACCTAGTCTTCAGCTTCTTCGGGTTGCGGAAGAGGAGATTACTGCTGTGCGGGAGTCTTACTGCTCAGAATTTGTCTCCTTTTTGATAGGGTCATCAAGCTCAAGTGTGCCTGCTTCCCAGACGCTTTCCACTTCCTTAGGTGTTATCCCTTCGACACCGTCCTCCTTGGAGAACTTGGACGAATCGTCAAGGGACATAGTTGAGAGCTTTTATCGTCACTTGAAATAGGGGCTCGAGGCTGCTTTGAGGAGAGGGACTTTATTTGCTGTGGCCCACCACTGAGCCAAAGGCCAGATTGCCCTGCTGAAGATGCTCCCAGGTGGAAAAGGGGTGGCCATCCTTTTGGAGCACAAGCTGGCAGAGGCTAACCAGTGCCTAATCCAGTTGTAGAAACTGCGGCAAGCTGATATGTCTACCGTGGTGGAGCAGGAACGTGCTTTCCTTGTATCAGCCGTGGAGAAGGTAAAAACTATCCGAGAGACGACCAGGCCCTCCTTGGAGAAGGACCTCCAGGAGCTGTCTCTCAAGTATGCAAAGCTGAGCCGGGAGGGAGAGACTTTCTTTACTCGTGAGGACACCATTACTCGAGCTATAACCGAAACTAACGAGCAGCTTCTCCAACTCCAGGCTAGGCTAACATCTCTGGAGACTGAGCTCCAAGCCACTCGTCAGGAGATTGAGAAGATCTAGAAGGAGACTGATGAAGCCACCCGAGCCTCTGCTACTCTTGAGGGAGCATTGAAGATATTAGAAGAAAACTGGCAGGCTCATGCGCATCTGGAGGACACCGAGAGGATATCCTAGGAAGCTGAATATCGAGTTAAACTGAGAATTGAGCGCTCAACTGCAAAGCTGGAGGACATCCTTAACAAGTTGTGTGTCCCTGATGAGTAGTGGATTTTGCTTTCTGTCTTTTTTTGATAGAGCAGAATAGATTCACTCCGCTCTAATGAGCTTGTAAAGTCATTTTGATTGAAGAATATCCCTTAGGGGGGACTTTTTTGTGGACCTATTGCCCTTCGGTGAATTTGTTTTTTTGAAAATGCGAGCAAATAGATTTGAAAAGATATTTTATGGACCTACTACTCTTTTGATACATCGATGGTGCGAGTAATAGATTAGGATAGTTTTTGGGGACTCATTACCATTTTTGTGTACTGGCGAGGCGAGTACTGATAACAAGTGAAGAGAAGACCGGCACATTTACTCAGAGGTAATGAGGACGTGGTAAATATGGGTCTGAAGTATAGCCTTCCTACTCAGAGGTAATGAGGATGTGGTAGGAGTAGGCCAAATAGAGATACACAGAACAACTCAGAGGTGCTATCAACGTAGAAGTTCTTATGTATTGGGTGATTTGTCAATGATGGGTGGAAAAACAACTCAGAGGTAATATGGACGTGGTTGTTTTTTTGTCGAAAGAATTTTATGGACCTATTACCCTTTTTGTGCACTGTTGGTACGAGCAATAGATTAGGATAAGTTTTATGGACCTATTACCCTTCTGCGTACTGGTGGTGAGGGTAATAGATGTTGAAGAGGAGCCCCACAGGGGTAATATGGTCGTGATATATGGTGGTCGAAACATCAAAGCGAGAGTTCAGAGGTGATACACATGACTTGTCACTTGTAGAGATGCAATATAAGTCCCCTCGGTAGGGGGAAGAACAGAGTATAAGTTCAGAGGTACCTAAGTACATAACTCAACACTCTAGTTAGTATTTATTCTCTCTTTTTTTTTTACCGGCAACCTCTTATTGATGGGATAAGGAACTCCGTCCATGGGGATTACATCATCAGGAGTGGTACCACTCATCTGTGCCGCGAGGTATTCGACGAGCTCTACGTCCTCTTCGGCTACCCCCTGCGATCCCAGAGGTTGGGATGCCATCTTGGACAACTTGACCACCAAGGGTGGCACTTGAGATACTGGCTTGCCTGAGTATATAGGATCAGTATTTAGTTGTCGGCTCGTCTTGGGAAGACGAGTGGCAATTGGCTTGGCAAGGGATTTTATGTCTTCCGATTGTCTTCGGATGGACTTTGGTAACTGGATCACCATCGGCCCTATGATGGGCCTCGACTTTTGAATTTAGGAATCGGATGACTGTTGGTTCCGACTGTGCAGCTTGAATGAGAGAACTAGACACCTCTTCATGCATGGTTGCAATAAGGGGTGCGACTTTGCCAGATTTATGGGTCTGGAGGTGAATTATCGAGGGTTGCTCTGGCCTTTTGCTGGTCTCCAGTTTGTTGGTGATGTACTTCTTGGATTCTTCGTATAAACAAGCCTTCGAAGAATAGGACTCAATCCCCTTAAAGGGGTCGATGTTGGCGAATTCGGTCCTTATGAAGCCGTGTCTATTGACATGCATGAAGCACTGGTGGAGGGTGGATGGCACGATCATATAGTCGTGTACCTACTGGCGTCCCAAGAGGATATTGTATGGTGTGTCGACCTCTATGACGTAGCAGGTAACTTCCGTCCTCAGGTTACCAATCTGGCACTTCAACCGGATCTTCCCTAGGGGATAGCTACTCCCTGAGTTAAACCCGCTAATGGCAGTTTTGGTTGCTGCTAGTCGGTGCATAGGGATGCCAAGAAGTTGGAGCAGGCTTTTCGGGATGATGCTTATTGACGATCCCGGGTCGATATGTATCCTATCCACCTTGATGTCGCCTATGTATCCAGTGTAGTACAAGGGGCGATCATGTAAGTTGGTCTTAATCAACATGTCTTGTACAGTAAATACGATGTTAGGCATTGCATCTGTGCTACCGCCGTCCTGCAGATCTGCTGGCGGGTCTTCCCTCGAGGCTTGACCTGAGCTAAGTAGGCATCAGCATTCTGGAGTGCTTCGCTTAATGCGACACGAAGATCCTTGGAGAGCCTTAGGAGCTCATATAGCGACAACTTTGCTGGCGTATTAGCCAATTGTGTTAATATGTCAAAGTTGTAAGGTCTCTCCAGTCCCTGAGGTATATTATTGCGGAGTGGCCTATCGAAGCTGGTTTCCTTTGTCTTGGATTTGTCCGCCAGTGGAGGCTGAGATAGCCTTGGAACATCGGAGGGAGGCAACGTTGCTAGCTGAAGACCTTCGGCTGGACTATCCCGTACGGGCTGGACTTGTGCTCCAGTCTGGGTAACAATATCTGCAGCTTCTTCAGTTTCAGCTGAAATTGTATGGCAGGCTCTAGACTTCCTGCCCTTCTTCTTGTTGGTAGGAGATGACACCTCCTGCGTAACTTCGGGCACCAAGTCTGGATGCACCCACATGATCTCTCCTCGCGATGTGGTGAGGGGTACCAATCCAGATGTCTGGCTCCGGGCGAGTGGAAGATTAGTAACCTCCATCGTTGCCCGAGGGACAGGTATTACCCTGTCTGGAGTACTTGTCGGAGAGAAGTCGTCGAACTGAATAGATACCATGTTTGCTGCCACAGTAACCTCTTCAAAGTCTATCAACAGAGCTTTGGAGTCGATAAGACTCTGGATGTATCGCTTCAATTGGAAGCAATCCTGGGTGGCATGATGGATATAGCGGTAGAAGTGAAAGTACTTTGGGTCCTCCATTTCTGCTGCTCGGGGCTCGTGCCTTGGTGGAGGGAGTTGGATCCTACCCGCTTGCAAGAGCATATCGAAAGTAGGTTTGACATGACTATCTTCGAATGAGTAGTTGATCATGGGCCATTGACCTTCCGTCTATTTTTGTTCGGGCTTCTGAGTCGCATCAGTGACCATGGCCTGTTTGCCCTTATTATCCTGATTGGCGGTAGCGCCACTGTTATTGTTGTCACCGTTAGACCCAGGACGTCTGCCCTTATCTTCTCCATCTGGGATGTGTAATCCCAACTGGCGAGCCTTCTTCAATTTTGCCTCTACGTTGGTAGCACTTATGATAAAGGTCGTCCAATCTCTGAACTGATCGTCGTCCATCCAGAGGCTAATTGCAGGGAGCAGCTTCTTCTGGCAGATTTCAATCAGGGAGCTCTCGGGATTGCCCTGAGGCAATCTCATCACGGTTTGACAGAACCGCTCGATATAGTTCTTCGTCAGCTCCCTCTCTCTTTGAACGACGTCCATGAGAGATGATATCGTCACATCATGCCCCACTTCATAGAATCTCTCCAGGAACATGTGCTTGAAGCTATCAAAAGAGTGAATGCAGTTATCGGGAAGGTTGCGGTACCTGTCGAACGCGATTTCCTCCAGTACACCGATGAATAATCGCGTGAGGATAGCGTCACCATACGGCAAGTGGTCGGTGGTGACTTCAAAGTAAGTCATGTAATGACTAGCAGAAGTCTTTCTATCATAAGAATCGATATGGAATGGCTTGTACCGTGGTGGAAAAGGTACGTCCCTCCATGCGACGGGATATGGCTACCGTATTCTGAGATCCCGAGAGGAGTCTTGGGTATTGAATATCACTCGAAGTTCCTGGACTTCCCTCCTTGCCTCCTTGGCTTCATTTGTAGCTGAAGGCACGGATGGTGCTAAGGGATCATCACCCAAAGGAGGGGCGGTTGTGTTGGAGTCCGCATTGACTGCGGGACCCAAGCTTGTTTGTCCGGGTGTCCTTGCTGGTTGAGCTGGCAAGGCGGCTTTGATCTCGTCTACGGACTTAACCAAAGATAGGAGCATGGCTTCCAGCACCTTTAGCCGTTGTCGGTCGGAAGACGCTTCATGATCGTCGTCGGTCATAAAGACTGTTAATACGTGGGTAGAGGTGGAAGGGATTGTGGCAGAGGAACTCTCGGTGCCGTACCCTTGTATAGAAAAATTGTCAGGGAATATCGGAATATTGACTTTGTCAGACTCGAAAGGGGTGCTACCCCTGTGCAGGAAGCCGCATCGTCTTGGCAAGGGTGGTGGCCCTCAGGGAAATCCGATTCTGTTGGAGAGTTCTGGGGGATCTCTACCCCCTGCGTGTGCTCTTAGTATACTGGGTTATCGCAGATATTATGGGGGCTGCCACCCCCAGCTTCATCTACTCTCAAGAAGGCTGAAGACGCACCCCCAGGTGCCGAAAGCTTCTTATTGGATCGAGTGCCTAAATAGATACCCCCTGTGGTTGATGGAAACCACCCAGATGGGGGTCTCCTTGCAATACTGGCCGAGATGGCTGGGCTGGAAGAGCCTGTCTTCTTTCCTCCCTTGCCAGGAGGAACTTTTTGAGTTAAATTATAGGAGGTGAAAGGAAACTCTTCGTCCCCTGGGATTTGCACCTGTTGAACAGGTGTTGGCTGCTGTAGTCGCTGGAAAACTGACTGCCGATCTTCAGGTGATGCTGATTTGTTACAGCAACAGTTGATGATGACTTGAGTGCAACGATGCCCCGAGAGGGAATCATTACATACTGACGCTGCCGTCTTGCGCATATGAGTAATCATGTCACGTAAGTCGGTAGGAAGCTGCTCTGCCATCGCACCAAACTTGTGAACTCGGGGATCCTGGGCGCATAAGTGCTTAGGCATCATATTTGCTCCCTGATCCGTGGCTAGTAAAAACACTTTCTCTGGATCTTTAGAGGGAGACTTTAAAGACCCACCCTGTCCGTTAGCCCTGGGGGACTGGACGCGGGTGGTTTTATACAACTTTCCATCAGGAGCCTGTGTAACAGTTAACGAGGCCCACTGATAGACAGCAACTTGGACAGTTGACTGGGCTGGTTGAGCCCGTACTGCCCAAGACCTTTTTGACTTAACGCCCAAAGAAGTATAGTAAAAAGTGTCCAGACTGATACATCCCGTATCTTTAGTGGGCCGTATGGCGTCGGGCCCGCATGATAGACGGTCGAACACAGAGCTTATAGCAGGGCCGCGTGAGACGTCCTTTCTGTGGGCAGGATTGGTCGTCGCATGGACCATCTTCTTGCGGCTAGAGCTAGCTGCCGTATGGATCATCTTCCTGCGGCGAGAGTTGGCTGTCGCATTGTCACGACCCGCACCCTAGAGTAAGGGCACTAGAAGTGGGTACGTCCAGCCTACGCAGCATTATCGGTGGTAGAACGCTGTCCTATGTCAATCATCCAATAATATATAAGGTACCTGTACAGTATATACACTCCGAATGGAGGTGACATAGCAAATACAGTCTCAATCACATCTATGGTAAAATACTATAAAAAAATAGAGAGATAAAACGAATCCACACAAGAGATACAATAGAAAGAAATCTAATTGTCTATGATAACATCTCCACAAACATCCAGATAAAACAACTCCCAATATATACAATAATGTATCAATGAGAAAGACAAGGTAAGAGTCTAAGCTAGCAGTCTAAACCACTGGTGGCAGATCCGCTACTGCAAGTGGGTCCAAGTCATAAGTGTTGTCTATAGGTGCACCATAATAGGTAGATACCAGAGCCTCATCCACATCCTCTGTAAAATTTTCAACAGGTCCAGTCAGGACAGGAGCGAGTACAGTACATCTCAAAAATCATAATAGGTTAGAAAATATAAACATGCTAGGGAGTAAGATACAAGAAACTGAAAGAACAACATGATGTAAAAGAGAGAGAGAGAAAGAGAGAGAGAGCTGTAAGTAAATAGCTACAATATATAGAGAACTATCAGTGACTAGGGATTCAGAGCACAAGATGGTTATGTAAACGGCACGATATTGTACACGAGAAATCTAAAGAGGATGTACACGAGTAATCTACTGGATTGAATACATAACCACTTCTACTCCCTGTCCCAATCAATACACAAGGATCTAGTCAAGTTATGTTATTATACACGAAGTATGAATGTACACGATGATCATGTGAGCACATGAGAATACACGATTTCACACAATTTGTACATGAATAGCACGAACACAAGGAGTACACGATGCTCATGATAAAGTACACGAACATGAAATACCCGATGTATCCGCTAAGGGGAAAACATCGCACGACAAGATCCATAAAGTACTAAACCATGTTACCAACGTATCAGTTTCAAGTAAAGTAATCTAAAACAGGAAATATAATCCTAAACAAGATATGAAATGATCAGAGAATGTACTCGCTGGTACCTGAATATCCAAAGAGAATCTACTGTCCAAGGAGTGGTGTCTGTCTCCTATAGAACAGTACAAGTCACTATAAGTCTAAAATAATATAATAGACTGCTACAATGCATCTACATGATGTTTGGGGTCAATCTAGGCTAAAGTCAACCCTTGGTCAACTCTAGTCAAACTAGGTCAACTAGGTCAAGCCTAACCCAAACAAGTCTCACTAAGCCTAACCATCCTATTTTAGCATACACACACAATATCTTGGCTATACAAGCCAACAACACACCTACACTGGGCATTCAAGCCATATACACAGGCTGTATCATATAGGGATACACCCATAGGCTATGTGCCCTGTATATAGGCTATAGGCCATATAGCTATACCATACATTCCACACATATCACATATTAATTATATATCTAATTAATATAGTTAGCACACATTCATACATATATAGGCTACATGATAATATTACATATAGGTATGTATATACATATTTATATACATAGGGTGATAGGGGGAGAGATACATGTGGATATGTGTCTATGTGTGATACCACAATGTGTGTGGCAATGTGTCAATATGGTATGTGAGCATGTGAGGGTGTGTGAAATGAACATGAGTGTGTGTCTTTCACATAAAAATTAGTGGGTGTGTGTGTGTGAGGGCATGACAGTTTAGTGATGAGTTAGTGTGTTAACAGCGTAGTGTAGTGTCACATATGTGTGTAAACAGGGAACCAAATCTCAGGTTTTAGGTGATAGGAAATAGTGTGGATACATGAAACTAGAATGGGAAATCAATGACAGTTAACACATTGCTAACAGTGATACTAACATGTGTGTAGGTGTTAACAGAATTTGAAGAGTGTCAAATAGGAAATAGAAAATCAGTGTACAATCTCAGGAACGATATGATACATGCTCTCAGGTTGTTATACGCAAATCTGAAAAAAGAACATAGCAATGGCAGTTTCAACAAATAGGTTTTCAGGATGAAAAATCAAATGACAGTTCACATTGAGCGTAACCTTTAACACCAATTCGAATCCATTCATCCCATTTGTTAACATCCACCACAGTGACTAACGCAATGTAAATGGATTTAAACATGGCAATCTTAACAACAAAATTCAGTCTAAAACTGGAATTAAATTTAGCATTTTTAACAGTGAAAATCCAGAAGTATCAGTCTACCCATTGAACAGCCCAACCATATTCGAAAATCCATTACTTGATAACAAATCCTAATCTATCATGCCAATCCAACCTAGCAGTAGTTAATACATATGCACATGAATTTAAACATGTCAATTGAACATCAAATATCAGTTAAAATGGAATTTAAAACCCAAAATCAATTCGATTTCAGTGTGTATCAGTCGGGTATCAGCACATTGGGAAATCATGAATTCGAAACCAATTAAATCAAAAAAATCATAATTAGTGAGTTGGTAATTAGTGTCACATATGTGTATGTGTCCTGTGAGTCATATCGTGTCCCATAAACACGACACAGACGTGTCCACATCAATACAAATACGTGGGGTGCACCCAGTGTAGCACATCGTTGTACACAAGTGCACACGTATATAGGACACGACACACGATACTTTATGTCACGTGTACACACCCACGTGGTCGCCTAGGATAGGTCTACACATGGGGTAGCCTGATACGTGTCCACGACGTGTCCATTGGACACGAGCACGTGTTTGTGCATGTCTGTGCGCGTCTAGGTTGTCAGCGCACGACAGCGTACGGCCAGTACGGGCGGGAATGCTCCACATATAGTGCACCATCTGCTCCCAAAATTTGGGAGCATGATGACAGTCAGTGCCCCCTACTCTCCACAAAAATTTGTGTCCCGAAGTATCCTGGGTTGTGAGTTATGGAGCCCGATAGGAAGGACACAGGCTAGGGCTCGTGCAGCGTGTCCAAAGCCAAAAACACGACACAATCGACACGAAATACGAAACATCCTTCACAAAAATTATTACATACACCTAGATCTAGAGATCCATAAAATTAGATTTTCAAAATACGAAAATAAATCCCTAAGGGGCATTTTAACAAACACCTTAGTATCCACTATGATACGTGTCCGATACGGACACCAAATGGACACGAATTGTGCCCAAATTTTGGAGACAACTAGGGGACTCTTAGACCTATCCCTATATGCAAAGAAAATGGAAAAACAATGGGTTTGAGTGGTTTACCTATTGAGTGTCAATACTCAAGAAAGCCCAAAATAGAAGGATTCCAAATAGCAACTCCCAAGCTCCAAATGGCACAAAAACTGAGGTGAACCTCCATAATCAGTAAACACACAATAATTAGATCGTAATGCAAAAGAGTAGGGTTAAAAAGGAGCTGAAATGAATTAAATAGGATTTTAGAAGAATGGAAAATTACCTTTCCTTCAAAATCAAGGTCAAGAACAAAAGAGGCAAGAACACATTAAGTGAATACTTATAGGCAAGGGAAAAACCTAATTGTGGCTGCCATGGGTGGGTTTGATTGGGTTTTGGGCTTAAGTCATGGGCTAATGGCTTAATTGCAAGTCATGAAATTGGTAAATCACAAGTCATTGAGTTAAGTCATAAGTCATGAACCATTTCACTTAAACTTAACCTTCCCACTTTAAAACTAATTTCTAATGACTAAAAGTAGGTTAACTTAAGTTAGACTAGTATTACCATAGTTAGGGTTAGCTCTAGGCTAGTCCACTAAGTTTCAATAAGTCAAAGTCAACATAGAAATCACCAATTCACTAAATTAATTAAAAAAATTCAAAATTTCACCAAAAAGACCAATATATCGTCAAGCTAGAAATGTGGTAGTGACAAATCTGCCCTCCTTAAAATAATTTTGTCTTTGAAATTAAAAGACAAAACTAACTGATGAGAATGATAGATAATCATACCTCACGGTACAAACAGATACGGGTATCGCTCGCGCATCTCATCCTCCCGCTCCCAGGTAGACTCTCCTGGAGAATGATGCCTCCATGCGACGCGAACCAAGGGTATCACCTGGTTTCTCAGTACCTTCTCTCGGTGATCCAGAATCTCCACATGCTGCTCTGGATAACTGAGAGTAGGTCCCACCTGAATCTCCGAATGATCAAGTACATGGCTAGGGTCAGCCATGTACCGTCTCAACTGTGATACGTGTAATACGTTGTGGACACCCACTAGTGCAGGTGGCAAGTCTAGCCTGTAGGCCACATCACTGACCCTTCCGCTGATTACGTAAGGTCCGATGAAGTGCGGGCTAAGCTTCCCACCTCCACAAAAATGTATGGTACCACGAGTCGGTGATATCCGTAGAAAAACCATGTCTCCAACCTAATCACAAGCAAGGTCTCAAGTTACTAAATAATCAAACACGATCAACAAATACAACAATAACCTGCTTCTATTCCTGTCTCCAGTCAACTAAGTCAAACATAGTTAATGGTCAACTACTGATCAACAACTAGTCAACTTGTCAATATCCAAGCATTTGGTCAACAACTGGTCAACTAAGTCAACTTGGACTATTTAGTCAATGGCTAATCTAGGGTTTAAACTAAAATAGACTATAGTGCTCGATAAAAATAATATCAAGACCAACTAAATCCTAAGTTCAAAACATACACATATATCTCTACATTAAACTAGACTCATAACTTCTAACCTTAACCATAATACATACTCTAAAATACCTCACATAATCCCATATATCTTATCCTCTAATACCCATATATCCCTAATGTAACCCATAAAACCCACACTATTCTAAGTGTATCATCTATGCATACATATAGACTAACCACTTCATATGCCTAATCTATATAATATATGCAGAACCCCTTAACCCATATCATTTATCATATATATCCCTATAATATATGGACGATGCATAGCATTAGCCTAACATGGAGGTTTACTCGCATAAGCAGCAATTTAATCAAAATAAAAGGGACATAACATGCAATGCAGGTATGAAAGGTGGTGAAGGTCAGAACTTATAATGAAATGAAGTCTGACACTACATATAGGTTGGGGAGAAAAGTTGAACCTAAGAAACTATAGTGGGTTTCTCTATAGGGGCAGGACCCTACATTGGCTGAGCAAATCATGAAAAGGGGTTGAATTATAAAGGATGATGAGATGTGGTCAGGACATGGTCTCATGTTCTAATACTTGATGAGTATTAGTGAAACTAATAAGGGTATCAGGTAAATAGAACATGCAATAGTTAATATGATATACTGTAGGATATGCAAGTGGTGAAGAAGTACAAGAATGAATGAGTGCATGTGAATCAAGGATATGCAAGGAATGTTATGTGAAGTGCAGGGCCTTTGCTAAGGTGCAGTGTGTCTAGGATATGAATTTGAACATGAGTGAATGAGTGTCAACATAAGTACAGTGCCAATTTGTGTGGACATTTTAGGTATACAGGATACTAAGGTAGTGCAGTAGTTCATCTAGATGCAGGACATGATCAAATTGTAGGTTATATACCTAAATAGCAAGAAATGAAGTGTCAATTGCAAGAGAGTGAAGTGTGAATTGTGTATCTGAGTCCAATGTGTCAGAAAATTTGTGTGATAATGATAAAGTACAAGATGGCGTGTCCGAGTAGGACACGAAGGTCATGGGTGAAGTGTGTCATGTATAGGTCATGCATGTGAAGTTGGTTTTGAGAAAACAACTAATCTTGTGCTCCTAATTTAAAAGTCATGACAATATGCATATGATAATTATAATTAAAGTGGGAATGGTCAACGGCCTAAATTGGACCGAAAGCTGTGAGACGAAAGTAGCACAAGGGAACAAGGTTGAGCGGGACATAATATATCAAGGTGGAGATAATCTCGTCTACTACGAACTCATGAAGGAAGTTTCCAAAGTCTTACATCTCTGACGTTCTAGAAATCAGAGTCACAGAAAAATATTCGTCTACCTAGAATACTCTCTCTAGGGTTCCCTTCTAGTCATTCTAGTCATACTACCGCGCAAAGCAATCACAAGGTATCAAAACATACAAGCAATGTGGGTCAATTATCTCAAAAGACATGGTAAGGTCTAGGATGAATTCTGGGTACTTCTGAGGCTTTAGGTGGAACTGGATACTGCTCCCTCAAGGTCTTAGCCTGGACTCTTTGTGCCTCCAACACATCCCAAAGAGTCCGTATATCTGAGCTCCACCAGGAAACAATCCTCCCGAGAATATGGTATGGGTACCACTATAGGGGGCAAAGAAAAACCCTCAGTCTCAGGTGAAGCTACAACTATACTCAAGGACAGGCTCTGGTCATGGGTTCCCTACTGGAAAGGGTAAGGAAAATAATAACAAATCATCAAGGCTGTAAGGCAAACTAGCATCATATATAAAAACTGGTAGGTAATATAAATAATAGGGAATCATCTACAATAGGTTATTATTCTAATATCAATGCTAACTATCATCTCTAGAGTACAGTCACTCTACAAGTCATCATATCATTACACTATGAAAGAACTACATATGAATAAACTCTACCAAATAAAATATCCCTACTCTTAAGTTATTTGATAATGAAATACAATTTTATAACAATAGAAGGGTAAGATAGAGATGATATGTTTAAAAACCTTCACAAGATACAATCTGATAATTATATGCGTCTGTCCAAAATCATGTCACTCAGAGTCCTCGCCATGCCTGTAAGCAAGGATGCGATAAACGATAGATTCCATAACTGGGATATGCACCTCTATAATCATGTCGTCTGGAAATCTCGCTATGCCGACTAGTATAGCTACAAGAAATTCTAAATCTCATAACCAAGATGCATGCATCCGAAATTGGGTCTCTATGTTTTCGCCACGCCAGCTAATATAGCTGCGATAAACAACAGGTTCCATAATCAAGTAGACGTTTTACCATCCATGTTATTCCCGTCAACATATGTTATCAGAAAATATCGTAACTCAGGCCATAAAATTTATCTCGATAGGAAAATCAAAGTCAACAATGATCCATCAAAAATCAAATTCAATAATCAAGGAGTGAGAGCGAACAAAACAAGAAAAAGGATTTCAAATTGAAGTTTAATAAGATTCTCAAGGGTCATCCCAGAAATCTCTCAAGGAATCCTAACTGTGATTGAGTACCTTCAAAAAATATCCTAATCGTACTGCAGTCTATAGTGATACTCTAGTTCGAATACCACTATATTTACTCGACTAGACCTGTATGGGCCACAACTAAAAATGTGTCACGACCCGTACCCTAGAGTAATAGCACGAGAAGTGGGTACGTCCAGCCTACGCCGTAGTGTCGACGGTAGAATGCTGTCCTAGGTCAATCATCTAATAATATATAAGGTACCTGTACAGTATATATACTCCGAATGGAGGTGACATAGCAAATACAGTCTCAATCACATCTAAGATAGAATACGATAAAAAGATAGATAGATAGATAGATAGAAAGAATCTACACAAGAGATACAATAGAAAAAAATCTAAGTATCTATGATAACATCCCCACAAACATCCAGATAAAACAACTTCCAATATATACAATAATGTATCAATGAGAAAGACAAGTTAAGAGTATAAGCTAGCAGTCTAAACCACTGGTGGTAGGTCCGCTACTGCAAGTGGGTCCAAGTCATAAGTGTTGTCTATAGCTGCACAATAATAGGTAGACACCAGAGCCTCATCCACATCCTCTGTAAAACTTTTAACAGGTCCAGTCAGGATAGGAACGAGTACAGTACATCTCAACAAATCATAACATGTTAGAAAATATAAACATGCTAGGGAGTAAGATACAACAAACTGAAAGAACAACATGATGTAAAAGAGGGAGAGAGCTGTAAGTAAATAGCTACAATATATAGAGAACTATCAGTGACTAGTGATTCAGAGCACAAGATGGTTATGTAAACGGCACGATGTTGTATACGAGTAATCTAAAGAGGTTTTACACGAGTAATCTACTGGATTGAATGCATAACCACTTCTACTTCCCTACCCCAATCAATATACAAGGATCTAGTCAAGTTATGTTATTGCACACGAAGTATGGATGTACACGATGATCATGTGAGCACATGAGAATACACGATTTCATACGATTTATACACGAATAACATGAACACAAGGAGTACACGATGCTCATGATAAAGTACACAAACATGAAATACCCGATGTATCCGCTAAGGGGATAATATCGCACGACAAGATCCATATAGTACTAATCTGTGTTACCAACGTGTCAGCTTCAAGTAAAGTAATCTAAAGCAGGAAATATAATCCTAAACAAGATATGACATGATCAAAGAATCTAGTCGCCTGGTATCCTGAATATCCGAAGAGAATCTACTGTCCGAGGAGTGGTGTCTGTCTCCTATAGAACAGTACAAGTCAGTATAAGTCTAAAATAATATAATAGACTGCTACAATGCATCTACATGATGTTTGGGGTCAATCTAGGCTAAAGTCAACCCTCGGTCAACTCTAGTCAAACTAGGTCAACTAGGTCAAACCTAACCCAAACAAGTCTCACTAAGCCTAACCAGCCTATTCTAGCATGCACACATAATATCTAGGCTACACAAGCCAACAATACACCTACACTGGGCATTCAAGCCATATATACAGGCTGCATCACATAGGGATACACCTATAGGCTATGTGCCCTGTATATATGCTATAGGCCATATAGCTATATCATACATTCCACACATATCACATATTAATTATATATCTAATTAATATAGTTAGCACACATTCATACATATATAGGCTACATGATAATATTACATATAGATATGTATACACATATTTATATACATAGGGTGATAGTGGGAGGGATACATGTGGATATGTGTCTATGTGTGATACCACAATGTGTGTGGCAATGTGTCAATATGGTATGCGAGCATGTGAGGGTGTGTGAAATGAACATGAGTGTGTGTGTTTCACATAGGAATTAGTGGAGGTGTGTGTGTGAGGGCATGACAGTTTAGTGATGAGTTACTGTGTTAACAGTGTAGTGTAGTGTCACATGTGTGTGTGTAAACAGGGAACCAAATCTCAAGTTTTAGGTGATAGGAAATAGTGTGGATACATGAAACTGGAATAGGAAATCAATGATAGTTAACACATTGCTAACAGTGATACTAACATGTGTGCGGGTGTTAACAGAATTTGAAGAGTGTCAAATAGGAAATAGAAAATCTGTGTACAATCTCAGGAACAATGTGATACATGCTCTCAGGTTGTGATATGCAAATCTGAAAAAAGAATATGGCAATGGCAGTTTCAACAAATAGGTTTTCAGGATGAAAAATCAAATAACAATTCACATTGAGCCTAACCTTTAACACCAATTCGAATCCATTCATCCCATTTATTAACATCCACCACAGTGACTAACACAATGTAAATGGATTTAAACATAGCAATCTTAACATCAAAATTCAGTCTAAAACTGGAACTAAATTTAGCATTTTTAACAGTGAAAATCCAGAAGTATTAGTCTATCCATTGAACAGTCCAACCATATTCAAAAATCTATTACTTGATAACAAATCCTAATCTATCATGCCAATCCAACCTAGCAGTAGTTAATACATATGCACATGAATTTAAACATGTAAATTGAACATCAAATATCAGTTAAAATAGAATTTAAAACCCAAAATCAATTTAGTTTCATTGTGTATTAGTCGGGTATCAGCACATTAGGAAATCATGAATTCAAAACCAATTAAATTAACAAAATCATAATTTGTGAGTTGGTAATTAGTGTCACATATGTGTATGTGTCTTGTGAGTCATATCATGTCCCATAAATATGACACAGACGTGTCCACATCAATACAAACACGTGGGGTGCACCTGTGTAGCACAGCGTCGTGCATGAGTGCACACGCGTGTAGGACACGACACACGACACTTCGTGTCACGTGCACACACCCACGTGGTCGCCTAGGATAGCTCTACATATGGGGCAGCCTGACACGTGTCCACGACGTGTCCACAGTGGACACGAGCACGTGTTTGTGCGTGTCTGTGCGCGTCTAGCTGTCAGCGTACGACAACGTGCGGCCAGGACGGGCGGAAATGCTCCACGTGTAGTGCACCATCTGCTCCCAAATTTTGGGAGCATGATGACAGTCAGTGCCCCTACTCTCCACAAAAATTCGTGTCCCGATGTATTCTGTGTTGTGAGTTTTGGAGCCCGATAGGCAGGACACAGGCCTAGGGCTCGTGCAGCGTCTCCAAAGCCGAAAACATGACACAACCGACACGAAATACCAAACATCCTTCACAAAAATTATTACATACACCTAGATCTAGAGATCCATGAAATTAGATTTTCAAAATACAAAAATAAATCCCTAAGAGGCATTTTAACAAACACCTATGTATCCACTATAATACGTGTCCGATACGGACACCAAATGGACACGAATTGTGCCCACATTTTGGGGACAACTAGGGGACTCTTAGACCTAGCCCTATATGCAAAGAAAATAGGAAAAACAATGGGTTTGAGTGGTTTACCTATTGAGTGTCAATACTCAAGAAAGCCCCAAATGGAAGGATTCTAAATAGCAACTCCCAAGCTCCAAATGGCACAAAAACTGAGATGAACCTCCAGAATCAGTAACCACACAATAATTAGATCCTAATTCAAAAGACTAGGGTTAAAAAGGAGTTGAAATGAATTAAATAGGATTTTAGGAGAATGGAAAATTACCTTTCCTTCAAAATCTAGGTTAAGAACAAAAGAGGCAAGAATACATTAAGAGAATACTTATAGGCAAGGGAAAACCCTAATTGTGGCTGCCATGGGTGGGTTTGATTGGGTTTTGGGCTTAAGTCATGGGCCTATGGCTTAATTGCAAGTCATGAAATTGGTAAATCAACAGTTATTGAGTTAAGTCATAAGTCATGAACCATTTCAGTTAAACTTAACCTTTCCACTTTAAAACTAATTTTTAATGACTAAAAGTAGATTAACTTAAGTTAGACTAGGGTTACCATAGCTAGGGTTAGCTCTAGGCTAGTCCACTAAGTTTCAATAAGTAAAAGTCAACATAGAAATCACCAATTCACTAAATTAATTAAAAATTTAAAATTTTACCAAAAAGACCAAAATACCCTCAAGCTAGAAATATGGTAGTGACACACATGAGTTGTCTGCCTACGGCCAGAGTTGGCTGTTGCATGGGCAGACTGCCGATCTCCTCTCTGCGGCCTCCTCTTTGTCCGCTTGGAGTTCCCTTGTGCCCCAAAAAACTTAGCATCGTAGTATTTTCCTCTGCTGGATTTGGGGACAGCGGGGTCCTCTGCGGTCAAAAACAGAGCCACAGGAGAGTTTTGGTCACCGTCTTGGGCTGCAGAAGGAGCTTCTTCAAGAACTTGGTCGGGGGTAACAGTTTTGCGCACCGACTCCTTGCGAATCCTCTTTGGGTTGGCTCGCTTCTGAGACGGGCTGGCACTCCCTTCAGAGAGCAATTCTTTGAAGGCTTGTTGGTCGAAGTGGACCACAAGCATCTGCTGTGTAGAGCCGAGCTTGGACGTGTCAGATTGTGTCACCAACTTCACATCGAAAGAGAAGGATGTACTCAGCAGAGTTGCCATCGTGTTTGCCATAAAAATCAACAACAGGTATTATAGAACACTGGAATTGATTGCAAACTCACTTGTACAAAGAAAGGGCCTAGAAAGAAATCCTAGGACACAATCTAAGTACAATTGTTTAGTTTTAATTCTGGGGGTGACGGTGGAGGCTCGGGAAAGTGCTATCAACTCTGCCTTACTCCGTGGACTATCTGATACAATCTCTAGCTCGTGAAGATATTGCTTTTTTTCTTGAAGGTTGCCAGCCTTTTGTAGGGGTGTGGCACCCTGCTATTTATAATAAGATAGATTTTAAGCTGCATAGACGGCTTGCGGCCACGTGGCTGATTAGCATGTGAAGACCTCCTCTTGGGCTGCCATCTGTCAGTTTGTTGGGATTTTGTTGCAGCAAATCTGGGTAGTTGAGGAATTGGTCAGAATGCCATGTGTCCCGTTGCGTATGATATTCTCAGTCTTCGATCATACGGGGTCGCATGAGACTCATGCATGCGGCCTGGATCACAATTACTCCCGGCTGCTTGTAGTTTTAGAAATTTTGGGGCCGCATAAGCTGGACCGCATGAGGTTCATGCGGCTTAGATGATGCTTCTTTGGCCGCATGGAGGCGTACGAACCCTGTTTTTGGTCGACGTCTAATGTCTTATCTTTCTTGTCGAAGTGTCAAAACTGTCATATTTTGCGAGGACTTCTCAGCTTTATCAGTCAAACTGTTCCTCCTTGGTCATATATTTTACTTCTACAGCTGTTTGTCGATGGGTCGCATACGTCTTTGAGCAGTCATACGGCTTTCCTTGATGCAGACCTACTTGGCCCAAGGTACCTATGTGGTAATTTGTAATCCGTATGAACTCCATATTTTTCATATTTCTACAGCAAGGTATACATGTAATGATAGATATGAACGCATAATATATACATAATATAATACAATATATAATGATACTATGTATGTTAATATAGAATATATGATGCAAGCATGTATATGTCCATTGTTTTCCCTTTTTCTTACATTTTTCCTTCCCTTCCCTTTCCATTTCAGTTTTCCCTTTTTTTCCTCTTCTATTTTTACATGTTGTATACAATGTATATAATGTATAGATGCATGTAAGCATGTAATATGCATAAATAACATGTATGTAATAAAAATAAGTATATGTATGCAACTTAATGATATGTGAATGGAGATATTGCCTGAACTGAAGTATGCATGTATATGGGATATGAATGAATAATATATATATGTGTTAAGGTAATGTAATATATGTATTCACATATATTTTGAGTTAGATATATGAGTTTGTATGCATATATTATATGTATGCATGTATGCAGGAATGAATGTAATATAATGCAGAGTATGCATATATGAATATAATGTATGCTAGTATATAATGTATTCAAATATGTATGTATGCATCTATGTATGTATGTATGTATAGGTGCATGAATGAATGCAAGTATGCATATATGATATTTATGTAGGCATGTATACAATGTATGTATGTATGTATACATGATATCTTTGTATGCATGTAAGCAATGTAAGTATGTATGCATGCATTTATATAAACTGAGTTAACCTATAACCTTTTACACACATGCATTCATATACCCTTTGATACCATGTATCCCATGTCACATACACCTACCTATTACTAAATCTTAGAACATTAACACATATCCTGTCACACACATGCCAAACACACACACACACACTCTTACTCTTTTACCTCTCTCATTCTATATGTATATATATATATATATATATATATATATATATATATATATATTTGAATCCATCCTCGCCAATTTCTTCTCGGGTCATCTCGAGGGAAAGAACAAGCACCACTGGGCCAGTTGGGCTACCATGGCTAAACCCACTGATGAGGGTGGCCTGGGACTCTGCAGGCTTACCCACATGGTCGACGCCCTATCGGCTAAATTATGGTGGAAACTCTGCTCCAAAAACTCGATCTGGACCAGGTTCATGAGAGCGAGATACTCCAGATTCTGTCACTTGACAGTCGCGTCCGCCAACAACAGATCCTTTGTGTCGTGGCGGCGCATCATCCGGGGCCGCATCCTTGCGGAACCGTACTTACGGTTGACATTGGAAATTGGTCACTCGCAGGCTTGCAAAGAACGCTGGTTGGGGGATGACATCCTCAGGCCCAACGATATTACTCCGACGTTGTGCGAGATCCGCAATTTATGGGATGAGGACGCGTCAGGGTGGAACTGGAATAGAGTTCGCGATTGGCTTGGCCCGGTGGCCACGGCGAGCCTGGCCGCTTCTAATCTGTCGATCAATGACGCACATGACGTCCTCAGATGGTCCCCCAACCCAAGTGGCCTCTTCACCCTCGCTTCGGCCAGAGCCATCACCAAAGAAATCCAGGTTACGAACTCCCCTTCCGCCAAGTTTTGGCACGCATGTATTCTAGCTAAATGGTCCATCCTCCTCTGGCGTGCCGTGCGTCGGAAACTCCCCACGAACGACGCCGTCAAATCCTTCGGCTATAGTCTGGCGTCCAGAAGCCACTGCTGTGTTGACCACCAAAAAGAATCCGCAGATCACGTTCTTCGTTCTGGCGAATCTGCCTCCCGTATTTGGACACAACTTCAATACAGGTGTAAAATGGTCCCCACAACTGGGGGCATCAACGATCTGTTGGCCAGCTGGAACACGTCTCACGGGCATCAGATCGTCGATGCCGCCGCTTTTTAGGTTTTATGGAAAAATAGAAACAAATACAGATTCGAGGGCCGTCAGTTCCCGTCTTCTTTATTGTATAGAGAGGTTGTCCGACAAATCTACAAAAGAAAGAGGCTTTGCACTCACACATCGAACCAGTTTTGGGCCGCCCTGGACTGACCTGATCGCCGCAACGACTTTTCCTTGGAGGCTTGCTTTGGCAGCCTATCCCTCTGATGCTCGGTCCAGCGACCGTTTTGCGGGCAACACTTCGAGTTTCTTTTTTACTATCTTTGTTTTGGGCCGTTCGTAGCGCGCTGCGCGCTTACTTGTATAGGCTTCGGCATTTTACGCCGGCCAATCAATAAAGTTCTGGTTCCTTAAAAAAAATAATAAGTAAAATAATATATATATATATATATATATATATATATATATATATATATATATATATATATGTCTATATATATAGCTTTCCTATATATGTCTATGTATATGAATATGTGAATTTGAATAATATATATATGTATTATATGACTAAGTTTGTGTGCCTTGTTAGCTTATGGTTTAGTCTTGTGCTTGGTTTAGCAAGTGACTTAGGCTATGAGTTAGCAGCTATCTTGGATACTTGATTTGCATAGACTTAGTTTGTTTAGACCTAGAATTGACTAACCTAGACTAGTTGACCATTGTTGACCCAACCCTAGCTAGTTTGACCACAGTTGACTAGAGTTGACCTAGTTTGACTTTATAGTTGACCAGAGTTGACCAAGAGTTGACTTTGACCGAGATTGACTTAGACTCATGTAGATTGCATTATAATTTTAATTACCATATAAATTGAACTCTTTATAACCTGTGTTGCTCTAACTAGGACTCTGTGACTCCAATTGGCCATATTTTTATATCAGTTGTTCACGGTATCAGGCGAGTACATTCTCTGACCGTTTCATATTTGATAGAATTTACATTTATGCTCTAGATTACTTTACTTGATGCTGTCAAATTGTTAACACGGATTGGTACTATATGGATCCCTTTATGAGATGTTATCTCTCTCGGGAGCATCGGGTTACAGTATGTCATGTGCGTTTCACTTTCATCATGTACTCTGGTGCTTTCATCTATCATGTGCACTATTGTGATTCATGTACTCTCATGTTCACAGAGCCCCCATGTATACATTCATGTGTACCCATTTACGGGCCTTCATGTGATACCATGTGCAATAACATAACCTGTCTGCATCCTTGTGTATTGATTGGGGTACGGGGAAGTATAAATAGTCATGCGGATAATTCCAAAGTAGTGTAGTCATGTACAAACTTTTATGTTTATTATCAAGCTGTTTACATGTCTATCTTGTACTCTACATCACTAGCCACTGTTAGCTCTTTACTTACAGTAGATATTCTTTACAGTCATCTCTTTTACTTTATATATTCTCCAACGTTTCATGTATCTTACTCTATAGCATATTTACATATCCTGTCATATTATGAACTGTGTGGGATGTATTGTGCTCATTCCTGTCCTGACTGGACCTGTTGAAAATATTACAGGTAACCCGGAGATTCACAGCTAGCCTAGAGGATAAGTAGAGCTCGGAGTAGATTACTAGTTTATGGTTTAGTTTCTCTTTTAGAACTTGTTTTATAATAAGTGGTGTCTTGAGATTGTTGAGATGTTGTTATTTTGGGAGTTTATTTAAGTTGTTGTTTTGAGTTTTATATAGTTCTTAGATTTCTGTGTTATCATATCGTACTTAGATTGTGATTGAGTATTATCGTATCTTATACTTGTCCTCCATTCGGAGTTGAGATTGTGACAGGTATATTATATATATTGCGTGAGTTATTAGATAACGACCTAGAACAGCATTCTACCGCCGATTCTACGGCGTAGGCTGGACGCTGTTATGCACTCGTACCCCTATACCAGGTACGGGTCGTGACACAATTTTAGTAGTGGCCCATGCAGGTCGCGAGTCGCATTAGTGCGATATCGTAGTAGTACAACGATTAGTTGTACTGCTGTGCGCCTGCGATAGGAAGTAAGGAATAGGCTTTAGCAGAGAGGTTACTCAATCACAGTTAGGACTACTTGAGAAGATTCCTACAATGACCCTTGAGAATCTCATTATAAACTATCTCAAAATTTGATTCGAACAGTTTCTGTCTACTTCGTTGTTCATCGTTGAATTTGATTCTTGGTATTCATTATTGACTTGATTTTCTACCAAGATAACATTATGGGATAGGTTACCTCAGTCATGGAATCTAGAGTCTTCTACAGCCATATAAGCTGGTTTAGCGATGAGATAGTCTGATTTTGGATGTATTTCTCGGGTGTGGGAATTTAAAGTTTTTGCAGCCAAGCTAGCGACAATGCAAAAATTTTAAATACCATGATTCTAGAGGTATGTACCTTAGTTGCGGACTCTATGGATTATCGCTGCTGTAGTTACTGGCGTAACGAGGATTATGGAAACATGGTTCTGAATAGACGGGTATGATTATCATATTACAGAATAGATACCATATAGATGGTGCCCTATTATGGAGTAGGATATCAGCATTGATGTTGCTTAAGTTATGGATTAGATACAGGGAGCTAGGCCACCTGTAGCATAGAACCATGCCCCGCATCATCAGAGGGATATACCCCAGAGGGGCAGGGCTTTTGCTCTGACGGTTGTGGTGACCGACGCTATGAGTGACGAGTTAGCAGGTCTGTCCTTCATGTCCTTTTTTTCCATCTTGTTGTATGATTCCATTAGTACCTGTCAGGATGTTTTGTGCTGTGATAGATAGTATAGTGACCTGTTCGAGACTATGAAATCATGACCATTAGGACCATGTTTGTGAGCTTTTAGATAGAATTTTCTAGACCTCGATTATTGGGGGTTTGACCTAGAAGGAGTATCATGATTGGACAGACCATATGATTATCAGACTGTATCTTGGGAATGTTTTGAACATATCATCTTTGCTTTTGTTTCAATCTTTTTCAAAAAAAATATAATGTTTTCCATCACAAATTAACTTAGGAGTAGGGATAACTTCAGATAACTAGTCTAATTCTTTGTAGAACTTCATTAGTTATAACTCTTTCATAGTATAATGGTTTGATAGATTGTAACGGACTTATTCTTACGTATGGTAGTCTAGTTGACATTAGACTAGTAACCTTTTATAGTTAAATCTCTGTTGATTTTGACTATCAGTTTCATATAGGATGTTAGTCTGCTCAGGAGGTAGTGACCCCTCCGGCTCACCAGAAGGATAATAGGATATATTGATGGTTAGAACAGTGATATTTCATAGGTGTACTTTAGAAACAACAAGGATATTCGAGGTCGGTTTGTTTTGTGGACTTGAATAATTTTAGGTTATTGATTCTCGAGATATTTCACTTAAGATTGTGATGCTAAATTTAGGAATATAGAAATGGAGAAGAGAATGTAACTATGAAGCGATGATGATACCAAAATTGAATAAGATGTTGGTAAGAGGATAGAGTAAACATAAGGATTTTGGGTTATGGGGAAATTTAAAGATTTTGTGGAGGTTTTAAAATTTAAGAAGAATAATATTTGAAGGTGTACGTGAAGGAAATACGAAGGTCGATTTTATAATAAAGAATAAGTTCCTGAATGACATAGTAGTATTAGCTTCGAATAAATTCGAGGACAGTGATTTGAACAAGTTCGAGGATTTCATAGACTTTGATCTAGAGATTTTGGATCCAAGTTAGGACAAGGTGAAGAAATTTAAATTTTTAGGATGATTAAGTGGATAAGGGAGAGTAAGATCAGAAAGAAGGAATAAGAGTTTTAACAAGAGCATGATTCATGAGAAATGCCTTAGGAATTTAGGCCCCGCTTCTAGGAGGGAGTTTTAGTCACTATACCTAATTTAAGGTGAGTTTTCGACCTAGTCTTTAGTATGTCTTTTGTGATATTTTGTTACACCCCTTGCTTGTATGTTTTGATACCTTGTGATTGCCTTGTGCTGTAGTGTCATGACCCGCACCCGGTTTTCGGACGCGAGCTCGTAAGCAAGCCAGCTACGTATCGAGCGGACTCCAGCCCGACTCGAGTACGTATAAGCTGTCCAGATAGGGTATTATGTCTAATCTAAACTATATCTCAATCCATAAGAATCATGTAAAACAAGAATGAACAAGTATGGGTCGTGGTCTGCAGCCCACTAGCATATATGTCCGATTAGACTCCAAGAATAACATGAGTCTATAAAGCTAAGCTGATAAGCAGGATATATCATAAAGCACGAGAAAGATAGTAAATCAACAACACTAACTAAATACCTGATTCATGCAGATGAAGTTAACTACCACATGCTCAGCTAACTAACTCCGTGCAATCAGCTACCTGAAGAGATCATCAGGTCCTCAGAGGACTAGCAAGAACATAAAACATGCCTACTAATATGACAGTAAATAACATGCATGGAGAATAAGAACACTGCAAGAAGAACATCTAAGGACGACGAGTCATGTGGAAATGTAATACTAGACTTGGCTAACTATCAATCAAAACTCCTATAGCTTGTAGTACAATGCAAGATACTCCCAATCTATAGTGTTTCAATTGACGTACAAAGCAGGATACTCTTAGTCGAGATTAGCCAATTCTAGTATCGATCTCCTCTCCTAATGGATACAAGGTCAAGTAGACTCCTATAAATCGTAGTACAATGCAAGATACTCCCAGTTTATAGTGTCGCAAGTCAAGTCAATCAATCAATCAATATATGCTATAGGTCGTAGTACAATGTAGTCAATCAAGCAATATCAAGGTAGAAGAATCGGCTATAGGTCATAGTACAAAGTAAGATACTCCCAATCTATAGTATATCTCAACTGTAGTACAATGCAAGATACTCCTAGTCACGAATAGTAAAGTCAAGAACAGGATATAGAAACTGACAACTCAATCATGAGACAAGGTAATACGAATCAAGCAATATCGAATCTCCTATACGTGCACGTATTCTAGAACAAGTAAAATGATCAAGGCAAATCAATCACAATATAGAATCATGTGACCATATGAAAGAAAAATAATAGAAAGAAAATAATGTAAATACTGTATATGTCCGGCAAGGTATACTTGTCTGAGGGTTGCACGTAGATCCAACAATGTATCACCAATCAACAAGTCAGAAAATCCAAGTCATCACAACTGTCTCCAAAAGCTGAAATAAACGTTACCACCAATCTCAGAATAGTCAAATTAGCTAGGATTGCCTATCCTTAAGTCCAATTCTGGACACAGGGGCGAAATAGTAATTTTGGAAAAAAACGATGTCCGCCGTTGGACCCGCTTTGCACCGAAAAGTATACCAGAGTTAATGGTCTCTAAAGTTGTCAAACTACATGTCTACGGATCCGATTTTCTGATACGAACCAAACCGTATGCCCAAAGTTAGATTCCGGCAGGCCGTGCACAAAATCACCCGTTGAGTCGGACCGTGGGGCCCGCAAAACGGCGATTCAATCAACTATCTCAGAATCGGACCAAACTTGGCATACAGGACCAGAAATACGATACGGTCCTATTGGGTCAAGTTTCGTCTCGATCTGACGAACGTGCACAAAAAAATTAAAGAATTTGCATAGAGATCGATACGGTGAATTTCGATGGATACACATCAAATTCGTCATGCACACGCGACCAATTTGAATTCCGTCAAAGCCCAAACGTCCACGAAGCCATTACGCACCTTTCGATTCATTTGGTTCTCGACCACGTCGCCCGGATTGGCGGGACGCACGTCGTGTGGATGGGATTTTTTAGTTTTTGAAAACTGTTTTTCA
This sequence comes from Iris pallida, assembly GCA_029216955.1. Classification (NCBI taxonomy): domain Eukaryota; kingdom Viridiplantae; phylum Streptophyta; class Magnoliopsida; order Asparagales; family Iridaceae; genus Iris; species Iris pallida. The sequence continues at coordinate 18,141 of JANAVB010039309.1, read as the reverse complement.
TGGGTTTTCTTGAGTTTTGAATTCGAATAACTTCATGTATACTAATTGAAAATAAGAACTACCAGTTGCGTTTTAATCTTGTTTAGGTTGTCTTTAACTATGTCAAATTAAACTTTCGAAAAGCCTAATATCCAGTTCAAAAACTGGCTTCCAATATGGATGATTGGACTGGTTCTCTGTTTCGAATCCTAACAGTTTTTCAGGATTTTTACATCGTATTCTGGGATCGATGGATCGACCAACCAAAAACTAATTAGGGGAAACCTAGAGGGGTCATATAGGCTTTCTACCAGAGTTTACGGGATCAAAATCGGTAAAGTGTATGCGAAGAAAAGAGGCATTAAAAGGAGTACCTCGCTGATACTCTAAACAGGGTGTTCGCCTGTTCAGGCGCAGTTTGTGGCACTGTTGCAGCCTAGCCGCCGTGCTTGGCCAGCCGGCGGTCACCTGCGACGGCGCGCGCACGTGCGGGGTGCCGGGACGGAGCTACTCGGGTTAGGGTTTAGGAGATGTCTTTTTTTCTCGTTCTATACTTTCGTATATATACGTCAGTTTTAAAGACAGAGCCGAGGGGGCTCGGGATTTGCTCGGCTGGGATTTCTTGGTTTTGGGCTGGGTTGGTACTCCTGTTGCTGGGCTGGGATTTCTCTTGCATTGGCTGGGCCTATCTTGGCATGGCTAATACACTAGTCAAGGCACGTCACTGCACTATTCGTGCCATGATTTAAAGTTATCTGGTACTCCAAATCTTAACCATGGCTAAGGTCATCTATCGAAGTAATTAACTAAATAATCATTTATAAAATCCTAAAAAATTACCATTTAAATTGAATAAATAATAATAAAAAAATAATTCAAAATTTTCGGAAAGGGGAGCTACAAATCTATCCACCTTAAAAATAATTTCGTCCTCGAAATTCTAATTCATAACTATTCCTTAAAAATCAAAGTCTACTATTACCGTAATCTTCTCAAATTTAATTTCTAAAAATATTCTATAACCTTCTCTAGCCATTTTTTTTACTCCGCATACTTGAGGATTTCTACCCACCTTTGGTCACACTACGCCTCAAAATACAGTCACCAAAATCTTCTAACTAGTTGCTAACAAGTCTATCAACAGTTATCTAGGGCGTATGGCATCTATAATCCTTCATATCTATAAACAACCAAATATTCAATAATCATGCAATATTATACTATAATTAAGAGTCTAATAAATCCTAGTCAGCACGATCATTCGTCACCCCGAAATAAAAGGGACGAGAATCAATGGCACAGAAAGCAAGGAAGTATAATCGAGAGCAAATATGGAGTTTTCAAGGACGTAGAGAATTTCTAGGAGAATTTTCAAGGCAGTATGGATTGAGATTTCTAAGGGTTTAGTCAGTTGCACAGGCTCGTACCAGTATAGTTACATAACTGATACTATATGCTCTGACCTGCATGGGCCACCACAAAAACTTGTCACGACCCGCACCCGGTTTTCGGACGCCAGCTCGTGAGCAAGCCAGCTACGTATCGAGCGGACTCCAGCCCGACTCGAGTACGTATATGCTGTCCAGATAGGGTATCATGTCTAATCTAAACTATATCTCAATCCATAAGAATCATGTAAAACAAGAACGAACAAGTATGGGTCGTGGTCTGCATCCCACTAGCATATATGTCCGATTAGACTCCAAGAATAACATGAGTCTATAAAGCTAAGCTGATAAGCAGGATATATCATAAAAGCACGAGAAAGATAGTAAATCAACAACACTAACCAAATACCTGATTCATGCAGATGAAGTCAACTACCACATGCTCACGTAACTAACTCCGTGCAATCATCTATCTGAAGAGATCATCAGGTCCTCAAAGGACTAGTAAGATACATAAAATATGCCTACTAATATGACAGTAAATAACATGTATGGAGAATAAGAACACTGCAAGAAGAACATCTAAGGACGAAGAGTCGTATGGAAATGTAATACTAGACTTGGCTAACTATCAATCAGAACTCCTATAGCTTATAGTACAATGCAAGATACTCCCAATCTATAGTGTTTCAATTGACGTACAAAGCAGAATACTCTTAGTCGAGATTAGTCAATTCTAGTATCGATCTCCTCTCCTAATGGATACAAGGTCAAGTAGACTCCTATAAATCGTAGTACAATGCAAGATACTTCCAATTTACAGTGTCGTAAGTCAAGTCAATCAATCAATCAATATATGCTATAGGTCGTAGTACAATGTAAGATACTCCCAATCTATAGTATATCTCAGGTCAAGTCAATCAAGCAATATCAAGGTTGAAGAATCAGCTATAGGTCGTAGTACAATGTATGTGTCACGCCCCAGACCTGAAATACCGGGGGACGGGGACAGACTTGGCCAGCTACGTATTACGGGTAGAAGAAATACCGAATAATACGATCAATGCTGTAAACTAGACAAGGGGGTGCATACTACATACAAGTCTCGCTAGGGTCACATGACATCTATTGTCTCAATCAATGAATCAAGTAGCAGCAAATAAAGAGCATATATGATAAAGCAGTAAGGCGTCCCAAACACTCGGTCAAAATATTCTTGAGATCTGGCTTTACAAAACATAGCCAGATGATATGATAAGGTATACACAATCGCTATCAGTTGCAGTCTGAATTAATTATAATTATGTAAAAGCAAGTGCTAGACAGTCCGACTAACAGGTCGGTGCCAAAACGACAAAAGTAAAGTAAAGAACAAGACGAGTAGGGAGTCAAGGAACCCACTCGTGGCCTCCTGCGGTCATCCTTCTAGTATTGACTATCTTGAGGGTAGAAGTAAGCTGAGTCCTCGGGAGCTGGCTCTAGATCTGGCCATGCAAAACCAGAGAGATTAGACATCCAATAGCAAGCACCACAAAGGAAGCACGACATGAAGGATTAAAACCAGTAATAAGAGTTAAGGATATAAATAATATAAATAGATCTTTGCCTCTTACTAAGGTACGCCTAGCGTCTTGACACTCCGAACCAACTCCCCAACCAAACAAGGACAGAAGTTGGTCCATCATGTCAGAACGTTCAGCTTACCTCAATAGTTGGCAAAGTAGGATACAACCCACAATCAAATCAGTTTAAGCGGCCAGGCAATTAATACGGCTTACTACTAGTGAGCTCCAAGTTACCTTGGAACCATGCATTAGGGAATTTCTCAGTTCTTACTATAGACAAACAAGGCTGGTCGATCCAATAATCAGTTGCGCCATGCGGGGAAACGAGTCCCAGCGGGACGCTCGTCGATCGAAAAAAGTAAATCGGATACCACTCCCTGTCCGTGTGGTAGATATGCAGTATCCGTGGGAATCAGCCGGCGTGTCGGGACACTATTTGTCCCAAGGACGGCCGTCATGTAAGAACTCAGAAATCCATTCTCTCCATGCAGTAATTATTTTATTTAGCTTAGTTGGCCCAATGTTAATTGAAATCTTATGTCATGGATCATGAGTATTTCGTATGAGTACTCTTGTACGATATGCGTAACTCTACAACGATGCCAATGCGGTTAGGTTGTAGGTCATGTATAGCGTAATGCAACAATCAAACCTATCCACGGGATAATCATGCCTTGACAGTAGGATACACGTGCTGCTTTTGTAATACGAAATTAATTATCGGTGCCACAGCACCTACTCAAATTCATGTACATAATTATAAGTTGGAGATCAGCACGGTTACATTGTCAATGATCGGGATCAGCCAGTCGTTCTCCATGGTTCATACAAGAACGTGTCCCATTCAGTTCAATAAGACGACTAGCCAGTCTCTCAGTTCCAGACATAGGAATGCATGATCAATATTAAGTCAAGATTACAATCATTGTCAATTCGGGCCAGAAAACAGTCAAAAAGAGCATCAAATAATCAAAATCAGCCAAAATCACCCTCATGCGGTTCAAAAATCCTTATGCGGCTCAAACATGCCCATGCGGCTCAAAAATCCTCATGCGGCTCAAAAATGCTTCTGCGACTCAAAAATGGTCATGCGTCCAGAAATGGTCATGCGGCCAGAAAAGCTTATGCGGCCCAAAAATACTCATGCGGCCAGAAATGGTCATGCGGCCAAAAAAGCTTATGCGGCCCAAAAATACTCATGCGGCCAGAAATGGTCATGCGGCCAGAAAAGCTCATGCGGCCCAAAAATACTCATGCGGCCAAAAATGGTCATGCGGCTAGAAAAGCTTATGCGGCCCAAAAATACTCATGCGGCCAGAAATGGTCATGCGGCCAGAAAAGCTTATGCGGCCAGGAATCCTTATACGGCCAGGTACTATTCATCGTCCCTGCCAAAATCAGGACAGATGAACATAAAAGCTTGACCAAAATTATTTTGGCCATAACTTCCTCAAATCAAGTCGAAATCTAACTTTTCAAAAGCCAAAATTGGGTAGAATTGAATTCTCTACAACATAGAACAATCAAAACATAGAAATGATGAAGTTTGATAGATCAAAACCCAAGAAAACCAAAAAGGAAAAAAACTTAGATCTACACAAAGCTAACCATGGAAAACAAAAACTATAAGACCTAAACATATAGAGAAAGAAGAGACAAACACAATAGACTAAAAATAAATGGGGATACATGAAATCCTCCATGATGTGCAAGATGTACTTGCCTCTCACAAGTGGGTTAGGGTTTGGTAGAGGAGTAAATGTGAATGAATGAAGAGAGAGAAATGAAAGAAGAAGTTTTATATCAAGGTCAAGTAGATCTCCACCATTCATTCTCTCCACCAAATCCAAGCCATCCATTCCTTTCCATGTTGAACCAAACCAAACCAAGTTGGTTTACCATGAACCGAAATGAACCAAGTCCAAAGAAAAAGCAGAAAATAAAATACAAAAAAATAATTAGCATGAAATTAAAAGAATTAAATACAAAATAAATGCATGACAGATACTAAATAAATTCAAGCAAGCGGTATACGTATAAAATACGCATTCCGGGAACGGGGAGTGACATCTCTACCCACCTTAGATAAATTTTGTCCTCAAAATTTCAAATCCAAGCAGGTTAGAAATATCAGGGCCAGGCACAAGCAATACAGTGAGCAATCAATCACCCTATGATACCAATCAACCACTAATCTGCAACTATACTATCAATCCATGAAACCAAGCTACTAATCATACGAGGATATGCATGTAGAATCAAGACAATCAAGGCATATGGAAATAAAATATACCTTGTGAGTCAAACTAGTGCGGGTACCGCGATCGGATATCATCCTCCCGCTCCCACGTTGACTCTCCTAAGGAGTGAGGCCCTAAGCAACACGAACAAGGTTAATTGTTCGGTTCTTGAATATCTTCTCCCTTCGGTCCAAAATAGACACAGGCTGCTCCTTATAAGACATGTTGGTACCCATAACCAGCTCAGAATGATCGAGGATATGACTTGGATCCGATACGTATCTACGTAACTGAGATACGTGAAATACATCATGCACCTCTCGTAACGAAGACGGAAGGGATAAACGATAAGCAACATCGCCTACCCTATCAAGGATAACGAATGGGCCCACGTACCGCGGACTCAACTTCCCGCGAACACCAAATCTAATGACTCCTCGGGTAGGTGAAATCCGCAAAAACACGTGGTCCCTAACAGAAAATTCTAATGGCCTGCGATGCTGGTCTGTCCAATGACGATGCCGATCCTGTGCAACTCGAAGTCGCTCTCTAATTCCCTTAACAACTTCAACTGTCTGAACAATCATCTCTGGTCCCAATATTTTTCTTTCCCTAATATCATCCCATGCCAACGGCGATCTACACTTCTTACCGTACAGTGCCTCAAACGGAGCCATTTGAATGCTGGCTTGGTAACTATTATTATATGAAAATTCTACTAAATGCAGGTGACTCTCCCAAGATCTTCCAAAATCTAAAGTGCAGGCTCGTAACATATCTTATAAGGTCTGAATGGTTCTTTCTAATTGTCCGTCCGTCTGCGGGTGGTAAGCCGTACTGAATCTTAACTTGGTACCTAGGCTCTGATGTAAACTCTTCCAGAAATGCGATGTAAAACGGGTATCTCTATCTGACACAATACTGATAGGAACTCCATGTTGCCTGACGATCTGCTGTATGTACATCTCTGCTAGCTTTTCTGTAGTCTGCCCTACTCTGAAGGGGAGGAAATATGCTACCTTTGTAAGTCGATCCACTATAACCCAGATGGCATCCTTACCACTAGGTGACCTCGATAATCCAGTCACAAAGTCCATTGTGATGTGCTCCCACTTCCATTCCGGAATAGGAAGTGGCTGTAATAATCCTCCTGGCCTCTGCTGCTCTGCCTTCACTTGCTGACATATCAAGCAATGGGAGACAAATCTAGCTATCTCCCTCTTCATTCCGTTCCACCAGAAATGTTGTTTAATATCCCTGTACATTTTGGTACCTCCCGGGTGAATAGAATACTGAGAACTATGGGCCTCTGCCATAACCTCCTGTCTGATATCTCTACTAGACACACATAGGCGCGATCCATACCTAAGTGTTCCATCCTCATGAATTCTCATCTCCTTCCGGAGTCCTGACTCACATTCTGTCCTGAGCTTCTGAATCCTTGGGTCCTGTGTCTGAGCTGCCTTGATCCTGTCTACCAAGTCAGATTGAACTTGTAGACTAGACAAGATTCCTACATCTCCAGAAAGTATAACCTCAATACCCATCTCTCGAAGATCCTCTAGAATCTGCTTTTGTGATGTCAACATGAATGCACTGCCCCTTCTACTGAGGGCATCCGCTACTACATTAGCCTTGCCTGGGTGATACTGAAGCTCTATTTCGTAATCCTTGATCAATTCCAACCATCTCCTCTGTCTCATATTCAGCTCCTTCTGAGTAAAATTATACTTTAGCTCATGTGGTCGGTGAATATATCTACTCGATCGCCGTACAGGTAATTCCTCTAAAGCTTCAAGGAAAATACTACGGCCGCCAACTCCAAACCATGAGTCGGATAATTCTTTTTGTGGTCCCGAAGTTGTCTAGATGCGTACGCTATCACCTTCCCATGTTGCATGAGGACACATCCAAGTCCCTTACCTGATGCATCACAATATACAGTAAAACCTCCGGGTCCAACGGGCAATGTAAGTATAGGTGCCAAGATCAATTTCTACTTCAAACTCTCAAAGGATGTCTGGCACTCTGTCGACCAGACAAATGGCACATCCTTGCGTGTCAAACGGGTCATGGGTGCTGAAATTCTTGTAAAATCTGACACGAACCTTCGGTAATATCCTGCCAATCCTAAGAAACTTCGTACATCTGCTACTGTCTTAGGTACTGGCCAACCTTCTACGGCCTCCACTTTCTTAGGATCCACTGATACTCCGGCCCCTGATATGATATGCCCCAGGAATAAAATTCGATTCGACCAAAACTCACATTTACTGAGCTTGGCGTACAACTGATTTTCTTTCAAAACCTGCAATACCTTCCTGAGGTGACCTTCATGCTCTTCTTCGCTGGCTGAGTAAACGAGAATGTCGTCGAGGAATACAACGACAAATTGATCCAAGTATGGCTTAAAAATACGGTTCATCAAATCCATAAATATTGCTGGAGCATTGGTCAATCCAAACGGCATAACTAAAAATTCGTAATGCCCGTACTTCGACCTGAATGCTGTCTTGGGAATATCCTCCTCTCGAACTCTAACTTGATAATATCTTGACCGAAGATCTATCTTAGAAAATACTCTGGCTCTGCTCAACTGATCAAACAAGTCGTCAATCCTTGGTAGTGGGTACTTGTTCTTTACTGTTGCCGTATTAAGTTTCCTATAGTCAATGCATAATCGGGATGACCCATCCTTCTTCCCTATAAGTACCATTGGTGCTCCCCATGGTGATTCACTGTCCCGAATGAACTTCTTCGCCTTCAATTCTTCTATATACTGGTATACCTTGGCCTGCTCTGAATCTGGTATTCTGTAAACTCGATCCGACACCGGTTCGGTCCCTGGCACCAATTCTATACTGAACTCGACATATCTCTTCGGTGGTAAACCTGGTAGTTCTTCCGAAAATACATCAAGAAACTCTCCCACTACCCTCGGGACTTGAACTCCTTCCAATGCTGCTACGACTCCGCCTGCCAACTGTTCTGTTCTCGGCCTGACCAAAGTGAACTGTCCCATGCCTGGAATATCAAAAGATACGCTGCCTCTATGGCAATCTATTGTAGCATGACTGTCTTTCAGCCAGTCCATGCCTAAGATAACATCAAAATTTCCTATAAGAAATTCTATCAACCTAGCGGGTAAGGAACGCCCGCACACTACGACTCTACATGCTGGAATAATCTTACTAACTCCTACAAGCCTATTACCAGTGAGTATATTCAACCTCTCTGGCAATGCCTCAAATTCTAATCCTAGTCGTGTTGCAAATCGTGTAGATACAAATGAATGTGATGCTCCTGAATCAAACAACGCTACTGCGGGAGATGAGGAGACGAGAACGTTACCTGCCACAACGTTCCCCGATGCCAATGCCTCCTCCAAGGACAGATTGAACGCCTGCCCTTAGCCTCTATGCTGATTTCCCTGCTGCGGCCTTGCCCGGTGTTGTTGCTGGCCCTTGCCTCGATAATGCTGGGGTGGTCTCTGGTGTTGCTGCTGTATCGACGGTTTCTGCTGCCGAAACATCTGAGCTTGTGTCAATAACGGGCGTTGAGCCAACGGTTTTACTGCCACCGCTGGCCCTCGATACTGGCCTGCCCCTGGTACTGACAGGGCAGAAAATGGTTGCACTGGCCCTTCTGGCCTCGAACTCATGGGGCAAGTGGAAACCCGGTGATCGGGACTCCCACATACCAAGCATAACCCATTAAATGCCCGACATATATTCTTAGTGTGCCCTGCCTTCCCACAATAAGTGCAACCTGCGGGTGGCTGCTGATTCTTCCTCTGCTGCTGTTGCTGTCTGGCTGGTGGTGCTGGCCCTCGTACCGCCACATCATGAATGCAGACGCCAGGAGACGGTACTGTCGATCGGGGTGCTGCTTCCCCTCCTCCTTCCATCTGGTTGTGAGACCTCTTCTGGCCCCCAGTCCTAGTCGCCATCCTCTGGATAGTGATCTCATGCCTCCGGGCCGCCGTTAGTACCTCATCAAAAGTCTGGTAGTTATGCCCCTCTACCAGTTGCAAGAGTTCAAGATGAAACCCTTGTTGGAACCTCATGGCCCTCTGGTTCTCCGTGGCTACCATATCTGGGGCAAACCTACTCAATCTGCAGAACTCCGCTGCATAAGCATCCACGGTCTTCCCAGCCTGCTTGAGGTTGATGAACTTCTGCTGTAGCTCGAATTGAGCTACCACTCCATAGTACTTGGTCTTGAATCTGGTAGAAAAATCATCCCATGCAATAGGACGCCTGGCACCTACTTTCTCTGATTCCCACCAATCACGGGCGAGATCCTGGAGTAACAACTTTACTTGGTCCACTTGCTCCTCCGCTAAAACTTTGGCTGCCTTCAAAATGGCCTCAATATCCTTGAGCCACGCATCTGCTGTGATAGCATCTTCTGTACCTTCAAAATGTCGGGGGTTGTACTTGCAGAATCGGGTCGACGCACCTGTATCAGTCCTCACTCCTCTTTCTAATGCCGTCTGCAAGCCTTGATTAAGTAACACATTCTGCTCTTGTTGCTGGGTATGCATCTGTTGCTGGACCAACATCTGATGTTGCTGCATGGCCATCATCCCTCTGATGATCTCTAGGAGGGCTGGTGTATCTACTGCCCCCGGAGTGGGCAGAATCATCGGTGAGATTGAAACCTCCGGATATTGTGGCCTAACGGCTGGCTCTACATCACCTCTGCTTGGACGTGCTCTTGGGAAAGCACTGGCCCTTGCTGCTGACCAACATGGTCCTGCTGCTCTGGTCGTTGTTGCTCTGACGCGGACGAGGAGCCCCTAATACAAGGGACAAGAGAACAATCAAATGACCGGACAGAAAAGATCAACGAAGTCAAGGGATACCGGGGTGTCAAGATGGGATCGAGAGCAGCGAATAATAAGATAAAAGGGAGAACATGTGTGATTGAGACCTCCTATAAAAAAAAGCACCCCACAAGTCTGAAAATAGACCTGCATGGGCTACCACTAAAACCTTGTCACGCCCCAGACCCGAAATACCGGGGGACGGGGACGGACTTGGCCAGCTACGTATTACGGGTAGAAAAATACCGAATAATACGATCAATGTTGTAAACTAGACAAGGGGGTGCATACTACATACAAGTCTCGCTAGGGTCACATAACATCTTTTGTCTCAATCAATGAATCAAGTAGCAGCAAATAAAGTGCATATATGATAAAGCAGTAAGGCGTCCCAAACGTTCGGTCAAAATGTTCTTGAGATCTGGCTTTACAAAACATAGCCAGATGATATGATAAGGTATACACAATCGCTATCAGCTGCAGTCTGAATTAATTACAATTATGTAAAAGCAAGTGCTAGACAGTCCGACTAACAGGTCGGTGCCAAAACGGCAAAAGTAAAGTAAAGAACAAGATGAGTAGGGAGTTAAGGAACCCACTCGTGGCCTCCTGCGGTCATCCTTCTAGTATTGACCATCTTGAGGGTAGAAGTAAGCTGAGTCCTCGGGAGCTGGCTCTAGATCTGGCCATACAAAACCAGAGAGGTTAGACCTCCAATAGCAAGCACCACAAAGGAAGCACGACATGAAGGATTAAAACCAGTAATAAGAGTTAAGGATATAAATAAGATAAATAGATCTTTGCCTCTTAATAAGGTACGCCTAGCGTCTTGACACTCCGAACCAACTCTCCAACCAAACAAGGACAGAAGTTGGCCCGTCATGTCAGGATGTTCAGCTTACCTCAATAGTTGGCAAAGTAGGATACAACCCACAATCAAATCAGTTTAAGCGGCCAGGCAATTAATACGGCTTACTACGAGTGAGCTCCAAGTTACCTTGGAACCATGCATTAGGGAATTTCTCAGTTCTTACTATTGACAAATAAGGCTGGTCGATCCAATAATCAGTTGCGCCATATGGGGAAACGAGTCCCAGCGGGACGCTTGTCGATCGGGAAAAGTAAACCGGATACCACTCCCTGTCCGTGTGGTAGATATGCAGTATCCGTGGGAACCAGCCGGCGTGTCGGGACACTATTTATCCCAAGGAGGCCGTCATATAAGAACTCGGAAATCCATTCTCTCCATGCAGTAATTATTTTATTTAGTTTAGTTGGCCCTATGTTAATTGAAATCTCATGTCGTGGATCATGAGTATTTTGCATGAGTACTCTTGTACGATATGCGTAACTCTACAATGATGCCAGTGTGGTTAGGTTGTAGGTCCTGCATAGCGTAATACAACAATCAAACCTATCCACGGGATAATCATGCCTTGACAGTAGGATACACGTGCTGCTTTTATAATACGAAATTAATTATCGGTGCCATAGCACCTACTCAAATTCATGTACATAATTATATGTTGGAGATCAGCACGGTTACATTGTCAATGATCGGGATCAGCCAGTCGTTCTCAATGGTTCATACATGAACGTGTTCCATTCAGTACAATAAGACGACTAGCCAGTCTCTCAGTTCCAGACATAGGAACGCATGATCAATATTAAGTCAGGATAACAATCATTGTCAATTCGTGGCAAGGCATGGTAGTCAAAAGTTCTATATCAAGAATAAGAGAAACTTGCATAAAATAGTTGGTAACATATTCTTGAAGCCAATGAAAAGATCTACAACTTTCATGTTGGAAGCTAGAAGAAATTCGGGCCAGAAAACAGTCAAAAAAGAGCATCAAACAATCAAAATCAGCCAAAATCAGCCTCATGCGGCTCAAAAATCCTTATGCGGCTCAAAAATGCCCATGCGGCTCAAAAATTCTCATTCGGCGCAAAAATGCTTATGCGGCTCAAAAATGGTCATACGGCCAGAAATGGTCATGCGGCCAGAAAAGCTTATGCGGTCCAAAAATACTCATGCGGCCAGAAATGGTCATGCGGCCAGAAAAGCTTATGCGGCCCAAAAATACTCATGCGGCCAGAAATGGTCATGCGGCCAGAAAAGCATATGCGGCCCAAAAATACTCATGCGGCCAAAAATGGTCATGCGGCCAGAAAAGCTTATGCGGCCCAAAAATACTCATGCGGCCAGAAATGGTCATGCGGCCAGAAAAGCTTATGCTGCCAGGAATCCTTATGCGGCCAGGTACTATTCATCGTCCCTGCCAAAATCAGGACAGATGAACATAGAAGTTTGACCAAAATTGTTTTGGCCATAACTTCCTCAAATCAAGTCGAAATCTAACTTTTCAAAAGCCAAAATTGGGTAGAATTGAATTCTCTACAACATAGAACAATCAAAACATGGAAATGATGAAGTTTGATAGATCAAAACCCAAGAAAACCAAAAGGGGAAAAACTTAGATCTACACAAAGCTGACCATGGACAACAAAAACTACAAGACCTAAACATATAGAGAAAGAAGAGACAAACACAATAGACTAAAAATAAATAGGGATGCATGAAATCCTCCATGATGTGCAAGATGTACTTGCCTCTCACAAGTGGGTTAGGGTTTGGTGGAGGAGTAAATGTGAATGAATGAAGAGAGAGAAATGAAAGAAGAAGTTTTGTATCAAGGTCAAGTAGATCTCCACCATTCATTCTCTCCACCAAATCCAAGCCATCCATTCCTTTCCATGTTGAACCAAACCAAACCAAGTTGGTTTACCATGAACCAAAATGAACCAAGTGCAAAGAAAAAGCAGAAAATAAAATACAAAAAAATAATTAGCATGAAATTAAAAGAATTAAATACAAAATAAATGCATGACAGGTACTAAATAAATTCAAGCAAGCGGTATACGTATAAAAATACGCATTTCGGGAACGGGGAGTGACAGTATGATACTCCCAATCTATAGTATATCTCAACTGTAGTAGAATGCAAGATACTCCCAGTCAAGAATAGTTAAGTCAAGAACAGAATATAGAAACTGACAGCTCAATCACGAGACAAGGTAATACGAATCAAGCAATGTCGAATCTCCTATACGTGCACGTATTCTAGAACAAGTAAATGATCGAGACAAATCAATCACAATATGGAATCATATGACCATATGAAAGGAAAATAATAGAAAGAAAACAATGTAAATAATGCATATGTTCGGCAAGGTATACTTGCCTGAGGGTTGCACGGAGAACCAACAATGTATCGCCAATCAACAAGTCAAAAAACCCAAGTCATCACAACTGTCTCCGAAAGCTGAAATAAATATTACCAACATTCTCAGAATAGTCAACTTAGCTAGGATTGCCCGTCCTTAAGTCCAATTCTGGATACATGGGCAAAACGGTAATTTTGGGCAAAAACGATGTCCGCCGTTGGACCTGCATTGCACCGAAAAGCGTGCCAGAGTCAATGGTCTCTGAAGTTGTCAAACTACATGTGTACGGATCCAATTTCCTGATACGAACCCAACCGTATGCCCAAAGTTAGATTCCGGCAGGCCGTGCACAAAATCACCCGTTGAGTCGGACCGTTGGGCCCGCAAAACGGCGATTCAATCAACTATCTCAGAATCGGACCAAACTTGGCATACAGGACCAGAAAAATGATACGGTCCTATTGGCGCAAGTTTTGTCTCGATCTGACAAACGTGCACAAACTGATTGAGGAATTTGCACAGAGGCCGATACGGTGAATTTTGACGAATACGTATCAAATTCGTCGCGCACACGCGACCAATTTGAATTCCGTCAAAGCCCACACGTCCACAAAGCCATTAAGCACCTTTCTATGCTTTCGGTTCACGACCTCATCACCCGGATTGGCGGGACGCACGTCGTGTGGATGAGCTTTTCTAGTTTTTGGAAACTGTTTTTCATGGTTTTTCTTGATTTTTGAATTCGAGTAACTTCATGTATACCAATTGAAAATAAGAACTACTAGTTGCGTTTTAATCTCGTTTAGGTTATCTTTAACTATGTTAAATTAAACTTTTGAAAACCCTAATATCCAGTTCGAAAACTGGCTTCCAATATAGATGATTGGACTGGTTCTTTGTTTCGAATCCTAACAGTTTTTCCGAATTTTTACATCGTATTCTGGGATCGATGGATCGACCAACCAAAAACTAATTAGGGGGAAACCTAGAGGGGTCATATAGGCTTTCTACCAGAGTTTACGGGATCAAAATCGGTAAAGTGTACGCGAAGAAAAGAGACAGTAAAAGGAGTACCTCGCTGATACTCTAAACAGGGTGTTCCCCTGTTCAGGCGCAGTTTGTGGCGCTGCTGCCGCCTCGCCGCCGCGCCTGGCCTATCGGCAGTCACATGCGGCAGCGTGCGCACTTGAGGGGTGCCGGGGCGGAGCTGTTCGGGTTAGGGTTTAGGAGATGTCTTCTTTTTCTCGTTCTATACTTTCGTATATATACGTCAGTTTTAAAGACAGAGCCGAAGGGGCTCGGGATTTGCTCGGCTGGGATTTTTTGGTTTTGGGCTGGGTTGGTATTCCTATTGCTGGGCTGGGATTTCTCTAACTGCGGCTGGGCCTATCTTGGCATGGCTAATACACTAGTCAGGGCACGTCACTGCACTATCCGTGCCATGATTTAAAGTAATCTGGTACTCCAAATCTTAACCATGGCTAAGGTCATCTATCGAAGTAATTAACTAAATAATTATTTATAAAATCCTAAAAATCGCCATTTAAATCGAATAAATAATAATAAAAAAAATAATTCAAAATTTTTGAGAAGGGGAGCTATATGTAGTATGGCTAGTATTGCTAGATTAGACCTTAGACTGATATTGCCTGCCATGACCCAGAATATTATTCTTTCAAATTGCATGATTTAGATGAGCTTCTAAGACCATGATTGTTGGGGACGAAACTCTAGAAGGAGTACGACCATCTTAATTTGGAGGACGAAATTTTTCTAAGGAGGGTAGATTTGTATCTACCACTTTTCTAAAATGTGGGTAATTTTGAACTTTTGTAATAGTTTATTATTTAATAATAAGATTTATGATTTATGGGGATTTTTAATTAATTTAATACTATTTAAAATTGATGAATTATAATTTTGATGTGTTAGCTAGTGAACCCTAGAACTGTTGAGCCTAGAGACTAACCATGACCATGGGGACCTAACCATGTGATTAGAATGACTATTTACAACTTTTTAGGCTAAGGGTATTTTGGTCATTTTATGACTTTTAAATTATTTAGAATTTTGATTAATTGATAAATTTTAGATTATTTTAATAATATTTAAATTAATATATTGTAATTTTGGTCATTTTTCATATTTTAATATTTTGGGAATTTTTATATTTTAATATTGATTTTACGGGATTTGTTTAGTCGGGATTGAGTTTCGTTTCGTTCCGACTTGTGTTAGTGACCTGGGTAGCTTAGACTCTAGAAGGAACCCCAAGATTAGTTAGTCATGGCCCACAAACCCCACTAATTAAGTTAGTAAGTTTAGACTAATCCCACTTGTTAGATTGGTTAAGTTAGAGGCTTAAATTTAAACATTTTAATCCCAAACTTGAACCTAACTTAAAATTAACCAAGAGGACTAGTTGAGGCCTTATTGGGCTTTCCTCCAAGGCCCAAATAGGGTTTAA
Source organism: Iris pallida (assembly GCA_029216955.1). Classification (NCBI taxonomy): domain Eukaryota; kingdom Viridiplantae; phylum Streptophyta; class Magnoliopsida; order Asparagales; family Iridaceae; genus Iris; species Iris pallida. The sequence goes on along the minus strand of JANAVB010039309.1, from coordinate 2,446 downwards.
TGGCAGCCACTATAGGTAGGTTAGCCTCCCTTCCTTTCATTTCATTCCATCAAGCCTCCATTTTTCTTCACAAGTGTTATTCCCCAAATTGAGAGCTTCCCTCTTTCATTTGATCTCCAAATCCTTACATCCCTCCACCAAAACTTCTATTCAACTTTCTCATACTATCAAGGGAGGGTGCTAGCAAAGATTTGGAGCAAAGTGCAAGAAGAAGTGTCCTTTTTGGAAGATCTTCGTGTCGGAGCCGTGTCCTTGGGAGTATCATTGGGATTCCACTCCCAATAGGTAAAACCAACACTCTAAATTGATTTCTTATGCATATTAGTTACTTTTGAATCCATAGGATCCACCTCCATGCATGTACCCCCTTTGGATTCAAGTTTGAGGCTATTTGGAGCTCTCTTGAGGGTTTTAGATATGTGTTTTTTGTCATACTTGATAGATCCCAAATTAGGACAACCCATGTGTTTGGTTTATTGCCTAATAGGATTAATTGTGTATTTAATTCAGTTTTAGAATGGTTAGACAGTGGATTGATCTTAGTTAGGATGGTTAGAATGAGTTTCATTCGGATACCTATGTTGGCATCCAAGTATCTTGGCCTACATGTGTTTCTTTTGTCCAAAACAACCCAAATTCGTCATAATATTCATCCACGTTTTTAGTAGCCACAACAACTTAGAAATGTCATAACTTTTAGCTCAGAACTCCGATTAATCTTTCTTTTTTTAAAAGAACCGTATCGAAGTTAGCTTTCTAAATATATATTTTAATAAACCAAAATCATTTTGAAACTTTCTGTAAAACTATTTGAGTGTCAGCTGTCCGAAAGACAAACGTATTTCGGTATTTTTGCGATTACGGAAGCTTTCGGAGACGAAAATGCGATCCGTTTCAAGTTTCGGAAAGCTAACACAAAGGGCTATGACATAATTTAATTCTAAAATTTAGTGAAGGCCCAATTGATACAGTATTTGTTTTAAGTAGAAGAATGACTATACGACATAGGCATTTTATGTAACCTATTAGCCAATGTAGTATGGATATTAAATGAATGTAGAGTATGTAATGCATGATATGTAAGATGAATGAAATAATATATATATGATATGTATCCTCTTTACATTAAATTATATATATGGTTGAATACAAGCATGTAGGAATGCAATCAATGTAATGTATGTAAGCAATGTATAAATACATGAATGAAAGAATGATATACAATATATGCATGAAAGTATATAATGAATGCTAGATACGAATGCAAGGTATACATGTAATGATAGATAAGAATGCATAATGTATACATAATGTAATATAATGTATAATGATAGCATGTATGGTAATGTAGAATATATGATGCAAGCATGTATATGTCCATTGTTTTCTCTTTTTGTTACTTTTTTCCTTCCCTTCCATTTCCATTTCAGTTTTCCCCTTTTTTCCCCTCTTCTATTTTTACATGTTGTATACAATGTATATAATGTATAGATACATGTAAGTATGTAATATGCATGAATGACATGTATGTAATGAAAATAAGTATATGTATGCAACTTAATAATATTTGAATGGATATAATGCATGAACTGAAGTATGCATGTATATGGAATATGAATGAATGATATATATATGTGTTAAGGTAATTTAATGTATGTATTCACATATATTTTGAGCTAAATATATGAGTTTGTATGCATATATTATATGTTTGCATGTATGTAGGAATGAATGTAATATAATGTAGAGTACGCATATATGAATATAATGTATACAAGTATATAATGTATTCAAATATGTATGTATGCATCTATGTATGTATGTATAGGTGCATGAATGAATGTAATTATCCATATATGATATGTATGTAGGCATGTATGCAATGTATGTATGTATACATGATATCTATGTATGCATGTAAGCAATGTAAGTATGTATGTACGCATTTATTAAAACTGAGTTAACCTTTTACACATGCATTCATACACCCTTTGACGCCATGTATCCCATATCACATACACCTACCTATCACTAAATCTGAGAACATTAACACATATCCTTTCACACACATGCCAAACACATACACACAACACACATCTTCACCTCTCTTATTATATAATATATATATATATTATAATATTTAGATATATATATATTATATTCAAACAAACTATTTTATTGATAAAGATAAAAGGAGGCTCCAGAAGAGCCTTACAAGCTGGTGCAGGACCAAAAAACAAAAAGGTCCCGCAAAACAAGGTAACACATAGTGAAGGTGGGGATTTCCAAATTTTGAAATGTAACAAACATTTCGAAATTTCGGAACCCAGAATACAAAGTGATTCGTAACTACCAATTCAAGTAGCACAGATTCGAAAATTGAAAATAGAAAGCAAGGAGGATGGGTGGGAGCCAGGCCCAAAGGGGGCGCGAGTCCAAGGTGGGG